>CAJVQC010001464.1:0-10174 GCA_910592285.1 Racocetra persica
ATCGAACTATGTTTGTCAACTATCGTGCTTGTCCCAACTATAATACTATATTCGTTCTAACTATGCTACGCTCGTCTTTAATCTACCTATCATGCTATGTTCATTCTTACTACAGTAATTATAAATAAATTAAAATTTTAGTTACTATAGCGTAATAAAACTTTAAAATGTTCTTAAATATATACAAATTTTAAAAAGATTCTTAAGATTAACTGTTAATTGATGACAAGTTTTAACTTTTTGTGCAAAACGAATACCTTTTTTTAGCTTCTCATTTACTTTGGCAAAAAAGGCTGATCGCCGCTGATTAATTTTGATTATTAAAACTAGACACCTTGAACTATATGTTTGAAACTTACCAGGTCTCAGATAATTATCAAAAAAATTTTTTTCACAATGAGGGGTAAAAGATACGTGAAAGCCAATCAAATTCAAGAATCTACCTGTAGATCGTTCTAGAATGTAATTTCTAATTTGATATAATCCCAGACTAAAGTATACAGTCTGACCTCTATATAATCACCAAGTTGGTCACACTCTAATGTGGTGATTGTATAGAGGTGTGACTATAAACAAATATCAGATTAATATCATGTGATCTTTAGCCAATCAATGATTAATTGATAATATGATCATCCTATATCTAAAAGTTTTTTTGTATTAAGTTAACCACCTTTGAGTCTCTAAGTAAAGTTGTAGAGCTCATTAAGACGAATCTAATGGTGGTTAATTCATCAAAATCGGCCTAGTGGTTGCTGAGATATCTTTGAAAAACGTTTTACTGACTATATAAGTTCTTTGTAAACGATATAAAGAATTTTTCTATAGTTGGCAAAACATTTTCAAAGGTATCTCAGTATGCATTGGACTGATTTTGATGATTTAACTACTATTAGATTTAGTTTAATGAGTTCTACAACTTTACTTAGTCAAAAAACCTTTTAATTAATAAATTAGTGATTATAAGAAGGTTTTTTACATATTAATAAATTTGACTTAAAAATTAGATTTTAAGGTGATAGTGATTATAAGTGATTTATGACTATAATGCTTAAATAGAAGTGTGACTATATGGGGTGTGATTATAGAGAGGTTAGACTGTACAGTCAAACCTGTCTAAATAAATATGGTCTGTGGACAAATTTTGTATTCATTTAAACAGGATATTTATTTACAAAAAATTAAGTTATATAAAAATATTAACTAGAAAATCAGGATCTGATATAAGTCTGAAGCGAAAAATCTAAAAACTAATTTAGTCAATAAATATTTAAAATAGCATTAATGTTTTTTTAAAAACAAAACTCTTTTATAATATTATTATTTAATAAAATGAAAAATTTAAGAGCAATAAGACTTTACTATTATAGGGGAACATTAAAGCCAGGTGTAGTTAGGGTTATATTTTTAATGTAAATATCAAGAAGATACATAATTTATACAGCATATAGAATATAGGATAACTTTCTCATGATTGGTCGATCAATGAAATTAAAATAATTCGCTATGATTGGTCAAATAATATAAATCGTAAATTTAAATAATTTAACGATTACGATAAAATGATAATTTGAATAAAATGATAATTCGAATAATTTAAATTTTTTATTTAAAAATTTTATTTAAATTTTATTTTTAATAATTTAATTTTTTTATTATTTATTTTTAATTTAATTAATAAATTTTTTATTTAAAATTTTTAAAAAAATGAAAAAAATATTTATTGTAACCCTTTAAGCTTTTGCAATAAATCATCAAGTTCTGTTTTTCCAATACCACGAGAGATGATAAGTTCATCATCTTTGACTATTTCATTTTCGAGTTCTTCTGTTTCAAATTCTTCTATTCCACCTTGAACCCGAATATTTTCTGTTTTCTTTTTATTATTCTTTTTTTTATCATTCAAATCCAACAGATGTTCCAGTAATTGATCTACATTCGTCTTTATTCTATTCTGTAAAAATTGCAAACAGGGTAAACATTCTGGCCAACTTCATTCAAACATTCCACATGATATTTGTGACCACAAGCTAGTATTTTTAAATTAGGAGATAAGAGATTAGTAAATATATGAATATCTGCTTTAGTACATAATGAATAATCACACAAGATAAATTGGTTAGGTTTTTGCAAAGTACTAAAACCCAAAGGAAGGTGACAAGTATTCGTAATAATTCCAATAGCCAGCATAGATATATTGAGACCATTGACGATTTTTCTTTTTTTTTTTCCTTGGGTTAATATTTCTGGTCTGCCTGAATTTAAATCCATTACACCATCTATAGCAATTCGATTGTAAATGTTAATAAACCGCTCTAATAAAAACATGCTGCTTTTTGTGTATAGCTATTTAAATCTCTGTGACTCAAAAGATATTTTTTCTACATAGATTGATGCTCAAATAACTCTTTAAGACGTTTTTCACATTTTAAAAAATTAATAAAATGTGCTTGACATTGTAAGTGATCTGCGCCATCATGCTTTTGAGTAGTTTGTCGCAAAAGGCTGTGAAATAATTCGACAGGAGCATCCAAAAATTTTGGCAAGTGTGCTTTTAAAATTTCTAAAATAGGATGGTTAATATTTCTCCAATATGAAACATCAGATAAAAATATTAGTGGCGCCTTGTTATAATTATAATGACAAAACTGTAAAAAAAGTGTCCAAACCCATATTATTGACTCTTCATATTCTTCCCATTTACTGGCATGAAAAAAAATTGCATATATATCAAGGACAAGTGGAATTAAATTATCCAACAAATCTCTGAATGTAAGGTATTCAAGATCTTTGCATAGGCTGAATTTTTTTATAACTATATCTGAAATTCGAAGCTAGCCACGACGAGTCACCTCAAGAAGCAAATTAATCTTCCAGGGTTGAATATTAGTTCCAATATCCTTTGTTTCTCAAATAAATTATTATATAATAAAGAGAAAAATTGTTGATACTGTATATAAACAAGTTCGCGGCTGTTTAAGAATATATGCAATGGTCCGATGATAGGAATGAATGATAACACATCTTGAGAAATATTAGACTTATCACCGTACGTTAGAAACCGTGATATCACACTTCTTAAAAATATTTGACCAGGCCAATCAGCCACAAGGGGTATTATATAACCTGAATCGAAATATTCTCACATAGTATTCACTTTTCTAATAATAGACAAACTTTCCAAATAATCGTTAATAGAATGTAGATTATTTTTTACAAGATCGATGAGAATGATATTATTTAATGATCAATCATTCATTCTTTCTTTAAGCCGAAGATCATAACTATGAATCATTAATGTTTCTATAGTTTCTTCTTCATTTTCACTTACTTGACTTTTCCATTGTTCATTAAAAGATATTCCTAACAATTCTATAAATCTATTCTCTAAATCAACCTTTAGAGAGTCAGCATTGACGAGCTTTGGATTATGAATGCTTATATCGTTAAAATTAATAAAAATTGGTAATATTGCATTTATTAGATTCAGAAGAATTGTTGCCATATAAGTTGGGGTTGATGTTTCACTACTTTTTGGGACATGATTTGTATGTATATTATAATAATCGTCCACGTTTAAGACCAAAGAAGTCTCATGGTATTTTTCCAAATGGTTGTTTATTGTATCCATATGGCTTTCTAAAATTTCTTTTTTTTTTACGCCAAACTGTTTGGGATATTAATGTAATACCGAGTTCTGCTAAAGCATTAATAGTTGAATCACCTGTGCCTGTAGAATCAAGATAAAGAGCTAGATCATGCTTTACATTAATAATAAATTTGTTACGTATACCACAAAGAATATAACAAACGAGTAGCAACTGGGACATAATTTTAGGATACGATTCACGCTTTTTTTGTGACAAATTTGCTGATAATACAAGTTCATCAAAAAAAGCTTTCAAATGCCTATCTTTAGCTTCTATGCAGGTACAAAATTCTTCAAATATCCGAAACACTAACAATTTTTGAGTAACTTCATACCAATATAAAACCTCAGTCATAAATTTTATTATATTTGAAAAAGACATTACCTCCAAGATATCCTCCTAAGTATCAACCACTAAATCAGGATAGTCTTCAATACCAGCAGATTGAGTATGTTCTTTTATCACAGCCAAAGGTCAAACAACTATTCTATTGTAATACCACTGGCATATCACATCGTTGACTTTTAAGTAAGCTGGTAAAGTTTTATTTTACTGAGCCCGTTCTAGAACAAAGTCAGTAACCTTTTTAAGGGCTGATTAGAAGCTTCAGCACACACGATTACTACACATTGTCATTCCTCAAGATTAAAATCTATTTCTTAATGAGGTATACTTAGATGTGGTAGATCTTAAAGATACACAAGATACTTAAAGCTTTCTTTGCGAAGAGTCTTTGAGAATAGTTTAACCGGTTCTTAATTATTAAAACAAAAAAATTTACTATCAGGGGTTGTAAAAGTACTCTAAACTGTATAAATTCAATTGAATAAAATTGATCAATCATGAGAAAGTTGGCCTATATGCATGTAGATCATTTCCGAGTTTATACCAAATACATCTAGCTTTAACGGACCCCTATAATTGTAATCGAAATCAATTTTTGTTTGATTACAAAATAACTCCTTAAAAAAGTACTTTAAAAGTATAACGATATTTAACTTGACTAAAATGACCAATCATAAGAAAGTCTTTCTATGACGTTATCCAAAAAAATTATTAATCTAGATTTTCACTCCACAAAAAAAAAAGAATCTAACACCTAGAATAGTTGCTTTCTAGCTTTTAACACTTGAATTCTTTGATTTAATTACTATACACATCTAAAAAAATACACTTTAAATTAGAAACAGGTGCTGGTAATTATTTTCATATATAGGGCCTTTGCTATGATTTTTTTTTACTAAAAATAGATTTGTTATGATTTTACTAATTAAAATCTTGTGTAACAATAGCTCGGAGGGTCATTTTGTTAGCAAAAGCCCCATATATTAAAATCTTTTATTATGAATTTTAATATACTCAAACAAATTTCAAACTCTAAGACAACAAGTATGTAAGTACAGTAAACTTTATCTATACCGAACTAAAGCTGCTAAAAGAAAAAAAAAATTCAGTATAGAAATTACTACTTTTTATAATGAACTATTTAGAAAAACCAAAATTGTTTGTTTTATTCAAGTTCGTTAGACTTAGAATCGACTATAACACATCTGGTTGCTATGTAACAAGATAATCAATTATTATATTGCATTTATGAAAATTCTAATAGTAATTAAACAGTAGTCATATTTGTTTTAAATAAAATATACAGGGTATAGCAGTTGAGTAAAATGGACACTACAGTTCTAAATTCAATTAAAATTGTTTCAACTTATGCTATCAAAGAAAACAAGCATTTTTCTTCATTTTTTTTTTCTTGCAATCTCTTACAATGCTTAATTCTTTGAAGCCTTTCTAGTGAAAACAGATCAAAAAAGATATTCTTTAGAGCACAGGCCCAAGAAACTGCCACAAATAAAAGATCAGTAGCATATTCTTTGTTTCCAAGATTTATTTTAGCACTCGTCAGTGTTAATTCTTGGCTCTTATGTACCATGATAGCCTAGACAAGATTAAGAGAGATTTGTAATCTTGAGCAGGTTTCTGTATTTGTATCCCATGAACATTGAATAGGTGTAATCAGGATGGTTCTTTTATCTTCTGTAGATATAATTGTAGGACTATTGTAGGCATCGAATTCTATGAAAACAGCAATAGGAAGAGAAGGTGGTTTCTGATTTTCTTTGAAAAATAAGTTGCAAACTGTTCCTATTGCACCATTAACTAAACTGGCTTCTACATACAAATTAGCTCTGAGCATAACATGAGTGCCCTTAGCTAAAAGAATTTGTGATTCAAGACCTTTCGCCATATCTGAATCAGCCTTTGACACTTCAGCTCCACTAGTATAAACTGCACAAATTCTAGCAATAGGCCTATTTAATGACTTTAACATATTTATATTAATTTTAGCAACTTCGTTCGAGGTAATATATATGTAGCATTTAAGAATTGGTTATTATCTATAGACATTGTACTTGGTGAACTTTTAAATCGAATGCTGAGTGCATTTCAATCTTCAATAGTAGATTTACAATCACAAAGCCATATTAAAATATTTCGAAATTGATATTGCTCTTCAGAATCATAGCTTGATACTAAACAACATCAAGTTGATAAACCTCCTGAAACTGCCTATAAGCTGAAATACCATCGTTTGATAAAGGGTCATGACTACGATTTTGTGTATACATAGGCTAATCAAGCACTGGTGGAAGTTGGCCAAAATCACTGAATAATATAACCAATCGACCACCAAATGGTTGATTTTGGTTTTCAAGAAAGGCTTGCTATAACTGCATGTCAATTAAAGCAAGCATGCGACGTCCAACCATACTTTTCTCATCAATTATTATATATCTAACACCATTTATTTTTTTTGCAGTTGTTTTAAATTTTCACCCTTTATGTCAAAGTTTGCGCCACTTACTGGAATTGAAAGTGCTGAATGGATCGTTGTTCCATGAATATTGAATACCGCAACCCCCATTGGAGCAAGAACAATTACAGAGGAGTTTTCAAAACTACTTCGATTTGCTATCCCTTGCAGTTGTTGCTGAATTGTATTAATCAAATATGACTTGCCTGTCCCTGTGGTTCCCATGATAATAACTCTTAGAGACTCAATAATTTCGTCTGAAATAATGCTATTATAGTGAGATTCAAGCTGTTTAAATATCTTTAATTGATTTTCGTTTAAAGTTTGAAAATCTATAGTATCGTAAACTAAACTTTCATCATTAATAGCTTCGTTGCAACAGATTTGCTGTATAAACATGTCTACATCAGCAAGATTAAAATTTTGATAGTATTGCCTAACATCTCTGAACCAGTCATGATTTTGATCAGCATCACATACACCTAGATAAAAAAAAACTATTAAAACTTGCATTAAGGCCTATTCCTGCTAAAATCATCCAATCAGACAGAACTTCCTCTTCTTTGGTTTCTAGTTGATAATCTTCAACATCTTCATCAAAATCTTCTACTTTATCAACAGATGGACCAAGCATGTCAACAAGCTCATCTTCAATATCAACCAGATGTCAATTAAAGAGTTCACACTATGAAACAGTGTTGTTTTTAGTTAGTTGGTCAATACTTCTATAGCGAACATGAAGTAAAACCTTTGTATGACAGAATTCTTCCTATTGGGGCTATTTCATTGCGGAGATGGTCGTGGCCAAATACGTACGATGTTTTCACGATCATATTTTTTCCAAATATCTCTATACAATTTATATCCTAGATACAGTTGAAATAGCGAAAGATCCTCAAGCCCAACTGGTCTGTTCTAATATCTTTGTAAAGATAATTGTTCAGTTTGACCAACTTGGCATGTTGCCACAAAACCTTCATTTCTAGTTCCACAAAGCCAACATGGTGCCTTCTTGTTAAGATTTAATGTAACAAAGCAACACTGGAGTGATAAAGTGGAATACCAAAAAGAAGATGACATGTTTCCTGTGCAGATATATCACATTCTGCGACCGAATGAAGCAATAAACGCTAAAAAATACCAAGTGAAGAATCCAACGGATTACTATCATGAAGAATGTGATTTAATATTTCTGAAAATATTGCAGACCATGGTTCCGATTTACTTGCATATTTAGCAACATATTGTAGAATGGCATGAATATTTAAAAGCAGCTTTAAGTCAACATTTGCATGCCAATCTTGTAGCTGAAGACGGTTATACAGATTGATGTAAGGATTGTTTCGAGCAATAAGAAGTTCTGGTTGACCGTTATTATCATGAATGAAGGTATGACCGATATTGTCCTTAGGATATCCAAATTGACATTTCTGTTGGCCTTTTTTATTTACGTGAAGACAATAAGATGAACTACAAGGTGTGTGATGTTGTAGTTTGTTAATGAGTTCAATGTAATCTTGTAAATCATCACATAATTCTTCGCTTCTTTTTTGGTATGAGTGGCGATTAGGAGCAGATATGTTAAGTCCAGGATTAATCATAGTAACTAATGAGTCCAAATATTGAATTATTGCATTCATTTCTTCTTCACTATTTTTAATCTTTTCCCAATCAAACACAGGAGCATCTTCTATTTTCCTGATATCATGTATGTGAACGCTACCTTGGTACTGCCATTCGTACCTATACCACCAATCCACCAGTTTCTATTTAGGGATCAAAACCTTTTCCAAGAAAGTTGTAAATCGTTTTTCAAAAAACCAAGCGGCGATGTGAGGATTATCTATTAAATCTTGACGTTGTCATTTAGAAGATCCTTTATCAGATTCTCTATCTACTGGATTGTTACTATGCGGCATAAGCTTGTGAAGCTCTGGCCAGTATAAATCAGCGGCACTAAAGGTAAAAAAAATCATTCCATGTGCCTTTAGCTGCTTGATCATATCTGCTAATTCATAATGTCATCTTTTTCAGAATTGACATGTTCCACACAAATCTTCACCAAAATATATTACTTTGTCAGCAAGATGACAATCACTATTTGCCAATTCCTGTACTTCTTCAACATTGAGCTGACTGCTATTTTGACTTTGCTTTACAAAGATTCTTCTTTCTTGCAATGCTTTTTATCACATTTGCGAATTTAGAGCAAAGTAGCACCATTGAGTATGATGTCCAAATTGACCATCCTTATACTTGAGTAAATGCTTAAAATATTTGGCTAGTTTGACTTCTCTGGCATGATCTGCATGAAGATTAGCATTACCTGTTAGAAACAGAGTTGGAAAAGCGCAAGCTATATAACCTGGAGTGCTAAATTTGTTTATAGGATTCTCTTCTAGTTCCGGCCACATAATTGGATTATTTTCATTTTGCAATCGAGCAAGAGTAGTGCTCCTAGGTCTGGTCTGGGTCTGGTCCAGTTTGGGTCCGGTCTGGGATCAGACCAGAATCAGACTCCAAATTTTACTAATTTCAGACTTCAGACCAGACTCAAACTCAACTATGAGTTTGGTCCAGGTCTGGTCCGAAGTCTGCAGACTGATCTGAGTCTGAATATAATTATATATATTTTATTTATAATGAAAAATCTGGAAGAACAGATATTCTTTATCGAAAAATTGTTGGAAGTTGTTTTGGAGTTAAAAAAGATGAATATAAGTCATGTATTTATTATCAACAATTTGCAAAGATGGAGAACAGAATTAGAACAGTTTATGTTGGATCTTATTATCTTAATGAAATTGAAGTTGAAAATGATGAACAAAAGACATTTATCTATTTTCAAAATTAGGAGAAATGGGTGACCCAAGAGTGATACGTAATCTTGGTTATTGTTATGAATATAGAATTGAAGTTGAAAAGGATGAACAAAATGCTTTTAAATATTATTTAAAAAGTGCCGAATATGGTGATTGTTGTGGAATGTATGGTGTTGGTTTCTGTCATCAGAATGTGATAGATGTAGAAAAGAATAAAGATTTAGCATTTGAATGGTATTTAAAATCGGCTATTACTGAACATGAATACTATGCTAATAGCTATTACTGAACATGAATACTATGCTAATAGCTATTTTCGTTTGATAGAATACGATAATTTTAGCAACATTGAAGAAGTAGATAGAGGTTGTTTTTATGTTGTGCATAAAACATCATACGTATAAAGCATCATATAAAGCATCATCTAAATTGGATGAAGTTGTTGCAATCAAGATAATAAAAGATTCGCATAAAAATTCAAAAACTTTTTTTAAATGAGGTATTTAATTTTTTTTATGTATAAATTAATGCAGTTTATGAATTAATTATATATCATTTCTATTTTTTAGTTAAAGGCGTATCACGAATTTGGTAAATATCATGACATATCAAAGGATAAAAATAATGGTGATTTTATTTTAGTGTTAAAATTACGCAAAATTTGGATCATTACATAAAAATCTTGAAGATATATTTAAATTGGAGTAGAAATTTAAACTAAAAATATTATGTGTTATTATTAATGATCTATCAAGGGTTCATTCTAAAAAGTTTTTTACATTCCGGCAATATTTTACTAAAAGAATGATATGAAGCTTATATTGATTTAAGTTCATCAATATTGTCTGATGAAAAACAGGATGCCCATATTTATAGCGTTTTGC
>CAJVQC010001465.1:0-10172 GCA_910592285.1 Racocetra persica
TAAAATTAATATTTAAGATTTTATTAAAAATTAGAGTTTAAAAAAATGAATGCAAGCAAATTTGCCTGTGTTACAATTTAAGAGATATGATATCACTACTTTACTACAACAGGTAAGTTCTCTAATTTTAAAATTTTTAATTTATAATAGTTTTTCTGTTTTGGTAAATTGTTTAATTAAAATATAAAATTGTATATAACCAAGTTAGTACAATACAGAGATTCACCTAATTCAAATTTTAGCCAATTAAATTTAATTACAAAGATATAACCTGACCGAATTGCAAACCTCACTCTAAAAAATTAGTTGATTTCTGTCTCTCCTTATTAATTATTTTTATTATTATTTTTTTAATTTATATTAGTATTCTGCAAAATCAAATCAAATTTTAAATTTGAACTAAATATTTGAAATTATTTGATCAAAATTTTAATTAATTTAATCAAATAATTTCAAATATTTGATTTAAATTCAAAATTTGATTTGATTTTGCAAAGCATTAATTTAATTAATTTATGAGTATTGCCAAAGGAAAATCTAATTTTGGTTAAATTTTATTATTAACTGAAATTAGTTCCTGCAAGATTTGATTAGCAATTTTGTAATATATAATAGTAATCAAGCTTTTAGTTGTTTTTGATTGGCTTGCCGAATGATTAGAAAATTCTTTGTTTATATATTTGATATATTGCTGATTCAGGATGCACTAAAGCATCTAAATTAATAGTTTGAGTTAAATTTTTAATTAGTGGTAAATAAATTATTTAGTTAAGAGGGTTCATTATTGAGATAAAAAAAAGATGTCAGAGACCATCTTTTTTTATCATAGAATTGTGCTAATTGGCTAAAATTTAATACTTGCATTTGCAATATAAATCTTTGACAAAATAACTATAAAGTTTACTTTAATTAATTATAGTACTTGTGCACAATCTCTTTAGCTAACTAATTAAACTGAACAAGATGCTTGAGAGCACCTCAATTTTTTAGGATTGAAAATGGCAAAAAATTATAATTGAAAGCCCAAAGTCTGGCTTTTTTTGGCATCACCCATATAAATTTGTATTTAATTATTTATGAATTAGAGATTTTATATTTTATATAAATATTAATGAAATATTAATTGTATATTATAATATTATTTTTTACTAATAATTGCATACCCAATAGATTTTAAAAATTTTGTGCATGCTACTAGCATACTAGTCACCTTATTTCTAATATAGGTTATAGTCTAGCAAAACCCTTTTCTTATGTATATTTTGATTTTTGAGAAAATGTCAATTATTGTTTGTGCAATCTAAATTTTGTCTCTGAATATTTTGTTTATTTTTAGATATTAATTACTGGATAAACAATATCATATGATTATACAGTATTGATTGACCAATCTAATTTAATTGAGTCATCAATTTTTTACTGTTAATCTATTTTTAGAACACAAATATTTAAAGATTGGTCTCTCTTCAAATTAAAATATCTTAATAAATTATTATATCAAAGTAGAGTAAAAATTGATCTATATATAAATAAGGACTTATACTTTAGTTTGATCAAAAAATCTAAAATCTTCAATAAAAATTAGAAGGTAGTTTTGCTAGACTATGACTTATATAACTATTTTTTGGTTTACCTTTTCTCTAGCTTTTTTTAGTTTACTAAATTTAAATTAGAACCAGAATATGATTTACCTATATGGGGAAGCATAGCAGACTTTTAATCTGATTGAATAAAAATTAAAATATTACTCAGATGATCATTACATATTAGATACTATATTAGTCAGCGCTTCTTAACTTTAATCCAATTGTAGGCCACAAAAATGAATTGTAGAGAATCGTAACCAAAACAATCATAAAATATAGCTTCTGTTTTATATAAAGTTAAAATAATTTGAAAAATATAAGATAATTCAGAAACTAGCTAAAAATTGTTTATTTGAAAAGATGTCTGCTCAAGATTCTTATTGTGAAAATTCAATCTGCTCTATTAAAAAGAAAGGAAAAAGAAAAAGTTATCACTATGATTTAAAGAATCAAGAGAGCATCATTTGTGATGATAAACAGCATAGTACCTCAATTGTGTCTAATCGAGTAGTAATACCAAGTTCAAGTTAACATTTGAACTTGATTGACAAAGCTCTATGCCAAAAACATTATAATAAGTTAATTGTAAATGCAAAAAATACAAAAAAAACCAAAACTAACTTTGTATGTTCATATCCAAAGCATTAAGTATATATTTCTATGACATGATCTGGTAAGAAAGTAAAGTTCTTTATCAAGACTCCAGAAAGATTGGTCAAATTCTTTGAGCTGCAAGAAGGTGTAATAATTTGTTGTTATTGCATGTATAAAACTGATCAGAATTTAGAATATATTAATTTGCCCAATTATTTGCTACCATCAAAAAAAATTCCCAAAAAAAATATAAGAAAATTTCAAGGTAGGTCATATGTATTAAAAAATAATGTTATTTATTCTCAATCCAAGTTTTAGAAACTGTAGTTTACATATTACAAAGTATGCACAAAACTTGACGAAGCAAAATTAGGCAAGTAAATAATATATTTCTTTTTAACTCTTAATATAATCATTGTAGGATTCTATATGTTATGCAAGTAAACAATTTTTATTTAGTATTGTGAACACAATTTTTTATTTATTATTATTTTTCTTTTTTTTTAAAAAACTAATTCTGCTTAGTAAAAAGATTAAACTAATAGCTGAAATATTATATACAAGGCAATATGTTTATAATGAGAGGCCTATTTTCAATCCTAATAAATTTAAAAAATGCTTGAAAAGGCAAAACTATCATTAAGAGATTTTTTTGATCAATTAGTTAGCAGAACTAACCCAAAAGCAAAGAGTCATGCTACTAATAAAAAAAATAAGAAAAGGCACATTTCTTTTTGTTATTTTTTAGCAGATCTCAATAATAAATTTATTAATGAGATTAAAGCAGAGGTTAGATACCTTTTAGATGCATCTGGGACATTATTATCAGCAATAGAAATTTTAGCTGATGCTAGTTTGATAGTAAGACATGAGACTATTGCATGGTATAAAACTCAACATGCAGAAATGCAAGTGATAACAATTGGAAATTTTCTGTCAAATAATGTAAGTACAAAAAAAGATAATTTTTTTTTTTTAATATTATTAATCTATATTTTTTATTAGGACAGAAAATTAATCATACTTAATATTGATGACTTTCATAACATATAGGAGTATTACCATAGCAATACAACTTCAATACACACAATATTTCATTTTGATACAGTGTTGCTTAAAGCTCTACCAGATACAACCTCAATTCTGAACATTGAGGATAAATACATTCAAAATAAAAGAGGTATTGATACAACAATTGTTATTGAAAATGCTAACTTATATTTCTTTCTCCATTTATAGCAGAGTTATACTATATGAAGATTAATATTTGTTGATTCAATATCTATACCAAAAACACACGAGAAGCAGCTTAAATATCTTTTAATCTACAATTATGATAGCAGAATCAAACAACACAAAGAAGATCAAAGTATAGATAACACTAAACTTGTTGGGCTTAAACTGGAACAGCTTCGTACAGTAAAGCATTATATAAATGCTATTAAAAGCTTGATGGATTTCAATGAGACAAAATCTTATTTAGAGAATCAAATTTTAGTTGCACCTATAGATTATTCTGGACAGCTTAATATGCAATGTGCCATTAACAAAAAAATTAGACTTGGAAACTCTTCTGGTATATCAGAGCAGGTTCTTCATATTGTGCTAATGATTGGGCCTCTACATATATTCTTGAATAGTCATGAATCTGTATTTCTTATTAATTATGCTTTTTTTGATAAATTTTTTCATGATATTTACAGAAAAAAGAAGGTGTTAGCTAAAAAGCCAAAGTCTTACAAAATAAATCTTTATTAGAAATAGCGTTTAAAGGCTGATCTCAAATCCATTTAATTATTTTACAAAAGTTTGAATAGTTAAAAGATCCTGAAGCCAGATACCTAATCAACCTTCTCAATAATAATATTCTACTGGTTTTGGATTTTTATCCTGTTATATTTTATAGTAGAAATTGGTGGTTTATCGAAAAGCCATATTTCATATTTGGTGTATTTTTTATCGATACTAGTGAAAAAACTACAACAAATTGCTACTGGCTTTTTTAAGTAATATATTTTATTGAGATAGCATTAATCATCCTATTGTGTGTATACTTACTAATTCTCTTCATATTGTTAATAATTATTATATAGAAAATTTTTATAGTTTAATTAGATGTCACGTACAACTATCTAACACAACAGATCAAATTATTTAGGAAGTACAAATGATAAATCTGATATATAATAACAATACTTTTGTAGAAGCTTTCTCTGATGATCATAATATTAGATATATAGCAAAGCAACTAGAGTTTCTTGAAAAGCAATTTGTAGTATTTTTACTAAATCTTTTTACTAATCTTTATAAAAATATAGATCAGTCAATTTCAAAAAATTCAAAGTATAGATTTTCAATGTTAGAAGATGATATTGAAGTTAAAGCCTTGCCAATAGCCTGAAATACCACATATCCTCCACGAAATGATAAATATTATGACTTGAAAGACTATATGAGGACAGTTGAGATAGGATTTATACTTATTTGTAATCATACTTATCACTTTGAATGTTTATTATTTAGGTTGGGCAGTTAATGCAAGTATTGTACGGACTATCTTGTGGACAGAATTAAAAAAAACTGCAGAAGTTTTGACAAAACTGTGAATTCAGAAATAATAACAGTTGAGAGTGAACGTGAACAAAACACTACAACAAATACTACAGAAACTACTAGTAATACTAGTACAGTTGAGGTTGATAATATAATTTTAGATAGTAATATAAATTGGTTTTATAATACTGCTATTGATAATTTTAAAGCAGCATAGAACAACTTATTTATTGATAATGTATTTAAAGTTTTTTACTGCTATAATTAATAAAGATTACAATTTAGTATGCCAATTGTTTTATTTTATTTTTTATAATTCAAAATTACAGTATTTTGTAATCGTTAAATCGTATCTTCTAATGATTAACGTTGCTCTGATCACAGAAAAAAGTGATCTACAAAAATTAGCCAATCATAGCAAAAGCCCGCTATGCTTATGGGGGGTCCTTAAAGCCGGGTTACGTTTTTGATGTTTTAGGAGTTACCTTTTTGATACATTTAAGGTTAGTAAGTTATTTATATATCAAGAATACAATTTATGCAGCATGTAGATCATTATATGAAATCTGCCCCGCTTTAAGGGACCCCATATATGGGTCTTTGCTTTGAAAATCACCTTCCGACATTTCCGATGGGTAATTCGGACAAAAACAAACTTAAATACCAGTTCATGTTTCATATGTTAATCATCTTTTACCTTTATTTGATTCAACAGTTATTAGATAAACTATTGAATCAAATAAAGGTAAAAGATGATTATCGTATAAACATAAAGCGGTACTCGGGTTATTTTTGTCCGAATTAACCTGATCGAAAATGTCAGGTGATTTTCAACCATATGTTTTAAATTTGTACTATATATTAGTAATATCATAGAAATATTTATCGTAAAACTCATAAAATAAGCACCACACCCTCTACTATATTTTCTAATCTCAGATTAGCGAAATTGTAATAAAATCTTTACTGAAATTACTTCTGCTAATCTGAGATTGAAAAAAGTAGGGTAGCGGGTGTGGAGCTTATTTTCCAAGTTTTACGGTAATGATAGACTATTTTTAATTTATACCGGGGATATTAATATCTGGAGTAATATATCTCAAAAAATTGACTAAGAAACAGGGGTTAGGTGTACTAAGTAAAAATGTTCAGACCCGGAAAACCTTGCGTAATCTAATATTTGAACTATTATATCTAACCCCTATCTTGATAGTAGCCTGCACCTTAACTCTAATTTTAGTAAAAACTCATTTTTTATTATAAAATAGGGATGGATATTGATATCCCCGGTATAAACTTAATAAATACTTAAATTTAACTACCGTAAAACTCAAAAAATAAGCACCAAACCTTCTACCTACTTTTTCAGCCTCATATTAGCGGAATTAACTTCAGTAAAGATTTTATTGCTATGTTCGCTAATCTGAGATTGGAAAAATAGGGGAGAGGATGTGGTGCTTATTTTCTGAGTTTTACGGCAATAATAATCAACAATTGTTATTTATCTGTTTAACAAATTTTTGGACAGTTACAGATCTAATTCATTCAGTATTGCTAATAATAAAATAATAAAATTTTTATTTAGAAAAATGCTTGTAATCATAAATTTATTTTTTGTTATGATATGATATAATATATAGTTATTGGATGCGAAGCAGCCAATAATAGGAGTTATTTGAAAAATACTCCATTATTTGGTTTTAAATTCAATGTGCTGGCTTTTGGGCCCCGCAGGGTCTCAGAAATGGTACGTACGTTAAATTTAAAGCCAGATAAGTAAGTTATTGGTTGCGTAACGTACAATAACGGTATTATCCGGTGGTTTACGACGATTGTGCTTGCTAAATGACTTGAGTTTTTGTTAGGGATTACGTAAGCTGCCAAATAGCGAAGTTATTTTGCAGATGACGTAATCACTGCCAAAATAACTCGTTATTTTGGCAGCACTATCATAGTAAACTGACGGATAATTATATTGATTCAATTAAAAATTAGCCAAGGATGATTTGTAAATGATGATTATAAATTGCCAAATAACGGCTTTACCCTGTTAAGCAAAATTATTATTATTTATCAATGCTTTGCAAAATATCGTGTACTTAAATTTTTTTGATACATATAAAAATTTATATTAAGCATTTATATTAAACATTTATATTAAGCATTTTTATATAATTATTTTAAAATATATTATTGGATTAAAAACTAAATAAATATTTACAATATACTATAAATTTAATCATAAAAATTTCAATAGAACAATAGAACAATAATACCTGGTTTTAGCCTAAAACTACCTTAATTATATTATTAAGAATGGCATTCGGATAGTTAGTGTGGATCAACATGTTAAAATACTATTAGTAGGCTTAAATTCCGGTTCCGATCATTTAGCCGACATCACATAGGGTTAAGGTTAAGCGTTTGATTAGTTGCAGGTATATATTTTTATTAAATTTCACCTGGCGTGATGTCGGCTAAATGAGCTGTCGGTGAAGTGATTGTCGGTGAAATAATACGGACCCCTTAAATTCGATAACAATTGGTAGACAGCAAATTAACTGATCGACTAAGCATACGTATAAACTAGTAAACACCATCTTAAACGCCAATTATTATAATTATATTATAATTATATTTAAGCATATTTTCACATAATGATAATTAATAGTTATATAGTATTCCCACTCATATAAATATTTGAATATATGGAGTGTTACATATTAAAACAGCCCTTTTTTTACAATTTTTCAAAAATTTTTTTTATTTGATTTTTGAATAGATATATATTCAATAAAAAAGTATAAGTTATAAAGGCTAATTATATAATAAAAAGATTCGCAAAATGAAGATTTACACAAAATTTTGTTTATGTAAAAAAGGGCTGTTTTAATACGTAACACTCCATATTATATCCAAACTTCTAAATATGTGAACAGAGAATCGTAACAGAAACAATGAATCAATTTAGTTAATTCACAAATACTTATCTTGTATAAGGAATTTCTATATTCCGTATGTAATTTAAAATTGATGATGATTTGTAGCCTACCTTTACTGTATAAGGCAACAAACGAATTGCTTATCTAAGAAAATCGTATGATATTTACTTTAAAGTTTAGGAATTAATTCACAAATTAAAACGCATTTTTAATGTTGTCTAGACCGTTTCAATAGAAAGAACCAATGAAAATTAACTACGTACAGATTCTTGCGTTAATTTAAGGGGTGTCAGTAAGTTTGCTTCCTTTATGTTTTTCTAAGATGCAATTCGTCTCAGTAATCACTTATTTTTCCGTGAAAAAGGAAAAATGGAGTTTGTGATGCCACCAATAGGGCCCAATTATCAAAGGAACGGCTTTAGCAGTTAAATATGACAATGATCAGAGATTTAAGTTAAGCTGACTCCTTATTTACGTACATTTACCATTTATGGGAAATTAAGAATAGTTAATATAACGTGGATTATGGGATCAATGTTACTCATTTTCGTGGGTAACATAATACAAATACCAAAAAAGGAATTTAATACTAAAATATGAACCAAGTGCGTACGTACGTACGTGAAGGTTAAATTTAAGGTTAGGACACATTAGCTTTATAGTTTATAGAATAAGATATATAACTTGCTATATATAAAATTTCCTTCCTACCATTTTTAAATTCATTTTAAAAATTGATTTCGAGTGTTTTCTTTGCACATATTCTTTCTGTTAGTCGAGAGAATCAAAATTTAAGCATACTGATTGGCGTTTCTTTTTCAGGAAATTAGCCCATTAAAATAATTGGATGCGCAGGACGGAGAATATCTATATGCGTGCACTTATTTGTGCAAGTGATACAATCCCAATGGGAAATTAGTTAATCGGAGAACGTAAAATTGATTATGCCGGGTCAGCCTAGGATCAGCATGACACGTGAGCAAAAATATAAGAAACCGGGTAATTAATTAAAATGAAATTTTACATATAACGATAGGAAGTGATAATTTATTCCCATCATCACTAACCTTAACACCCTGCCCCTAAATTTCCAATTTCACACAAGCATAATTTTTTGTATCACTCGCACAAATAAGTATTTCCGGGGATATTCGGAATATTCGGCATAACTTTTTTTCAGTAAAATTCACCTATAACTATTACAAATTACATTATATTCGTTAAAACCAATTAATAAGTCCAATTAATAAACTACACTCAACTAGCTTACAAGACAAGAGTCGAATCACATAAGACTAGAAAATGGATTGTACTACTACTGTAAACACCACAAATCTCGATTTATATAAGCATAAATTTTAATCTAATAAGATAATAATTATGTAACAGTGTAATATCATGTTTGGTAAATCCGAAATTATTTGCATCTTTTTGATTTTCGAATTCTAAATATGGTAAGTAAATAATAAAAATATTTGAATCAGAAGTTCTTTAGAATTAGATTAAATAATCAAATGACGCATGGGCCATAAAGTACATGCATACAGTACATTATATAATTGAACTAATACAATAGATTCATCACGAAAATAATTTTGTCCCGAATGGTTTCTTGTAGAAGATCATTAATTACTTGTAAATACAAGTATTCTGAATAGTTGATTAATAATTTAAAATTACAAGTTCGCTAATCAGTATGCCATCAAGTATTAATCAACATTAATCAACATTAATCAACATGTCGATGCTCTGATTAACAAACCTTGGCAAATTGGTAAATATCTTCTTATACGATACCTAACTTCTAATAATTGATATGTATATTAAACCTTAAATTTAGTCTGTGTTAAACATATAGAAATGTAAGTTGCTTAATTCTGTAAATCTATTGATTATATAATTTACGTACAACAATTACGCAAAGTAAATTAACGTACGTACGTAAACGATAACCATTTATAAAGCTTCGTTATTGGTGGTAATTTATTTTTGACCTAGATGGTTTCTAATATTTTAGCAAGAATTTTCGCTCAAAAATATCCATCATCAAATGCCTCATTCATAATTCCTCGATATATCCTCGACATTCTTTATTTCACACTAATCCTTTAATTTTATATCATTCTATTACTATTACTTTTATATCGTTATTCTGTTTCATTTCATTACTTTTATATCATAACTTTATATCATAATAACTTTATATCGTAACTTTATATCATAACTTTATATCGTAACTTTATATCGTAACTTTATATCGTAACTTTATATCGTAACTTTATATCATAACTTTATATCATTGGATTCATTAGCCAATGGGAAGTGAACTTTCAACGATATTAAAAATTAAAAAAAATAGAATCATAAATGATGGTGATTCCACCTCTAGTGGAGTAAATAATCATCATAATCATAAACATAATAAAACTACAAATTCAAATACAGGATTTCCTGTGGTTGATTGTGATTTTGACAAGGAACAAAAACATGTTAGTCT
>CAJVQC010001466.1:0-10170 GCA_910592285.1 Racocetra persica
CATCTTTTAAATAAAATAGATTAAAAACAATTTTATCTTCAAATTTTAATCTCAGATTTTAGATCTTAAAATAATTTCATCAGCATATAAACATAACTTAAGTAGTTTTTCTTGAGGTCAAGCTTCTTCTTTTGGTAGACTTCTCAAGATATTTGATATCCAAACCAGAAGGTTTATTCTAAGAACTGAACTTATCTTTAAACAGATTGTTGTCGATAAAGCTTGAAAGATATGAAACATTGAAAAGCAAATATAACTTAAATAGTTTTTCTTGGTATTAAACTTTTGCTAATTAGTAGACTCCTCAAGATATTCGACACCCAAACTAGAAAATTTATTCTAGAAACAAATAGTAGAATAGTCTTTGCTGTAATAGTATAATCTTAAAGAATCAACTATATAACTATAAAACTTACAGAAGAATCTCATATATTCTCATTTGTTTCTATTTTTTTTTTAGAAAAAATTTTATAAAAAAGTAGATGATTTAGTTTGCCTTCTTTAAAAGATTAATATATTGTTTATTTATTAAATCAGGCAATATTGTTTATTTATTATCTGTTATAATAAACATATAAATTTATATGAAATATGAACCTATGATTACATACTTCGAATATAACAATCCAAACAATCAATATTTTGAATTTATATTCTAACCTCTCTATGGTGCTAATATCGAAGAAGTTTTTTTCTTTTAATAGTTTTTATTTAGATATATTAATTATATAAACTAGTGTAGAGAATAGTTTAAGTAATAATTTATAATTTTTACAAAGCTTGATACAGATTTATAATTGTAACTATCTGTTATTTTAGTTTTTCTTGTAATTTCTTTATCTCTTTTTACTTCTTGATTGTTTTTTTTTATGAATTCTTCTATACTTCTGTGTCTTATTTATAAAACCTTTTCTTTTTCTTTTACTTTTTTACAAGAAAATATTATCAGATTGGTGATATTCTATTATAAAGTAGTGGTCAAACAAGCCTCCAGAGGCTATTATTTTAATTGATCATATTTCTCTAATGTGGCAAGTCATCTGTAGATACATATAGATAATTATTTAGATTATATAAGGTAATTACAGAGTATCAGATTTTAGTTTTAATATTTATATTCTCTATAAAGTATAACTTGATTAAATAAAAAATACTGGTATAATCTATCTAAGTAAAACAAAAAAAAAAATTCAATACTTAATATTATTTACAAGTACTTACTATAACCAAAACATAAAAAACACAAATTCTTGAAAACAAAAATTAATTAAAAAACTTAAAAAACACATAAAAATCACTAAAAAACTACTCTTGGGCTCCTAAGTAAAGAGAAAAAGGACAACAAGAAACACTCAGTCTCTTAAGAGACTTGAGTAAAGAAAACAGAAGCGGCAAAGAAATAGAAGAAGTCGTGAAAAATTGTCGATATTTTTTTGCACTTTGTGAACTTTGGGGGAATCGGCCTTGACCCTGAATTGCAGATCTGTTTTGGTAACACAAAAACACAACACGTAATAGAAAATAAACAAATAAAACACAACAAAAACTATGTGATGAAAGCAAACCAAAATGGTAAACAACCATAGCAAACAACAACAACAAACAATAGTAGTCGGAAAACAACAAGTCACGTGAAGCAAAATAACAACAGAAAGTTCTGGAAAAAACCTGTCATAGCCGAATTAACAAAGGTGAAAGTAAAAGAAGTATGTGAAGATATAGAGATATATAGACAAGGTTATATTAATCCTGACATATTAGAAGGTATAAAAGAGATAATAGCAGATTTTCAGGACTGTAAAAAATTAATACCTGATGAAATAACAAACACAACAATAGAAGAAGAAATGGCAGAATATGCTAGGCAAGAGCTCATTTTAAAAAAAATAGCTGACATGTGAATAACAGAGCTCTATGAAGAGTTATGGTACTATAATATAGGAAAATCAAAGTATACAGAACTTGCACTTATAGAAAAAGAACAAGAGACGTTTCTGGAAGCAATTTAACAAGGAATAGATCCAGTCAATTGTATTATAAAAGAAGAAATTGTTGGTTACTTAGTGGAATTAAGAATAGCTGATAGAATCAGAAGATTATTAGTAGAAAGGGAGAAACAATACGCTGCAATAAAAGCAAAATTAGAATCAGGTTGGAGCAAGAGACTCCAAGAACAAAGAAAAAGCTGACAAAGATAGCTCAACAAAACAGCTCTAAATGCTACAATATATCATTTCAAGGAATCGGTCAAAACCATAGTAATAAACCAACAAGAAACAAGAAAAAAAATAAAAGAAAAAGAAAAGATGCAAGTTCAACAAGAAAAAAGACAAGCTGCCGAAATAAAATCAAAGTTGGATATAGGTTGAAGCAAGAGACTTCAAGAACAAAGAAAAATCTGATAAAGGCAGAATAATAATTTAGATTTAAGAACTTTATTAATGTATTTCAAAGTATCTGTTGAATTTGCCCTAGTACGCCAAAAAAAAAAAAGTGGAAAAATCAAGAAAGAAAAACAAGATAAAGACAAAAGACAAAACATTCCTAGTCTCATTGAAGCTAAAACATTAGACAAGATTCAAGAAGAATCAAGACCCAAAATTATTTTAACAAACCCAGAAAATTGGTTAACAGAGGTAATATATCAAATTAGTATTAAAGATGATTCAAAATATAATAAGAAAATGTGAAAAAAGACGAAAAAAGATCTTTTGGCGAAATTGATATATGGACTGAAGTCTCAATGGAACTTGAATACAAATCTGTCTCAAAGTACAACAACACCAAGACCGAGAGGTGTCAAAAATTGAAAAAAGAAAAAGATTTTTGTAGAGTATCTCAGAAATCGTAAGATCTTTAACGAAATACAAGAAAGATTCTTGAGAAGAAAACCAAGTTTCAGAAGGGAAAAAAAAAGTAGGAAGACCAAGAAAGGAAGAAGAGAAGATTCTCATATCCAGAACACAGAAGAAAGAGAACTCGAACAAACTGACCAAGATCTTGAAATGAAGAAGCTAAAAGAAGATTTATAGTGCCTAAAGAAAAAGAAAAAGAAAAAGTGCAGAAGAATATTCCTGGAAGAAGCCAACAGATCAAGCCCTCAAGAAGAAGAAGAGAGAAAGTTTGAAGTGATAAATCAAGAAGGAGAAGTTGTAGAAAAGAATAAAAGAAGACTCTCAAGACCTGGGTCTCAATTCGGAAAGGACAGGGTAAACTAGAAGAAGAGAAAAAAGAAAAGAAATATAAATATGAACGAAAGAACTCTAGCAATAACCCTGTTTTGAAAGAGAAAAAATTTTGGTTTATTTTTAGAAAATTAGAGTTAGAACTTTTGTTGAAAAAGGTAAATAGTTTAGAAAGCAAAAATTGCCAACTTAATGTAGTGAAAAATTTGTTCATTTCGAAACTGTCTTGTGATGGTTTTTTAGATTAGCTTGGTATAGCCCTCCGGTACAGGCAATAGCTTTAACCGGTGAGGCAGACCATACTTGGACACCCTTAGAGCAGCCGAGTGATGTCAGATCTGTAACTTAGATAGTTTAAATGTACTTTGTGCATATGCTTTAATCTAATAAAAATACTGGTGAGGCTGTCAATAAGTTCAAAAAAAATATATATATATTCAAAACATAATTATATTATAAATAAATATAAATAAATAATTTTAACAAAATATATAACTACTAACTATTAGAGTTTCTCAAATATTTGATTTGATATTTGATACAATTTAATATAATTTAAATTATATTAGATATTAGAAAATAACTAATGAATACCATAGGTGATGATCATCTGTAATTTACAATATATAATTTTGTGTAATATAAACAAATAAATAAACAATTTAATAAATAAAAAAATATTTTTTGGAAGACTTTAGGGTAAGGGTCAGAGCTCATATTAGGGTTAAAGTTTAGTAAGGTTTATAGTAAAATTTTACAAGGAATTTTTTTATTTAGAGCCTCAAAAGTGGTTTTATAAGCAAAATTTTAAGATAATTTTACTACAGGTGATAATCACCTGTAGTATAAATTAGAAATTTTCTAGATATTATTATCATTTTAAAATATTTAATTAAATAATTTATATATTATGCAATATAACTCAAATTACATTAAATTGTATTAAATATCAAATCAAATATTTAAGAAACTCTATTGACTATTAACTAAAAAAAAATTTAATAAGTTAAAGATCTAGAAAAAAACCCAATATTATTAAAACAGATTGCTTCTAGATATAAACCAAATAAGTTTTTGTATTGATAAAAATATTGTAACTATAGATAAAAATAAATAATATACTATTTGTTAAATAGCTATTTCACAAAAACAGAATTGCTAAATTACAAATTTAATTAAATAGTAATTAAAGTAAATATATATTTGAAAATTATTTTTAAAAATTAATAATAGCTTTAGTAATTGGTTATATAATTATATATAATAAATTTAATACTATCAAATAACTTGGCTATAAAAAAAATAAATATATATATAAATACTGCTAAACTGTTAAAGTCCGAGAGACCAATTATTACGATGACGTTACACTTGATCTAACCAATAAGCATCAGTTATCGATCGGGTATACTATTACTCCGTTTGTAGTATCCTTCAGACAATAAACTTTTAACTATATTCTAAATCTAAAATTTATTATAGCTTTTAAAATATAAAAAATCTAAATTTTGTATATAATAATTTATAATATATATTCTTTAACTACAATCAACTACTTAAGTAAAGTTTTTTTATAGTAAAAGATGAAGATGATAATTTTAATATATATATATGTATATACTGTATAAAAATTTTAAAATAATTTTATACAGTATTTACTATTTTAAAGTATTAAGTTTTAGATTTAAAACAAGGCTAAAATACGTATGTACGTATATGTTTAAAAAAAGACAAACGTATAGCCAAAAATACTTAACTTTGTGCCATCCAAAGATTTATTTTATTTTATACGTATACATCGTATCAAATACCTAATACGTAAATATGTATAAAAAAATTAACGGGTTTAAATAATCTATTAACGTTAAAACATTAGCGCTAGCACTTTTTACAAACAAAATCTTGATATGTACGCACGATCTCATGATTTTTAAATAATTTAACTTTTTACAATTACGACTGGCAAATTATATTTTAAGAACGTGATTACAGTGTTAAAAAAATATTGAAATCTTGTTATCACCTATACTATATTCATAAAAAAAAATATTATTATTGGAAAAGTTTATATAAAGTTTAAAGCTATCGCTATTGTACTGTACGTATACCCTTAAAACTTTTACTATATATTTATTTTGTAAACTTAATTGGACTTCTTATGAATACATGAATAAATATACAAGGGTAAGGAATATATAGGTATTATGCGAACTATGTATTTAAAAAAAAAAACATGGTCACACATCATTCCTAATATCCACTTTCACCATAACACAATACTATATAGTACAGTATAAAAAACTTTTTTATTTTAAAATTATATATTTATAAATAAAATATAATATAATATACAGTATATACAGTATATATATATATATATATATATATATATATATTATATTTAATAATTAGATAAAAGGTTTTAACTTGCCGAACGACTATCATCTAGGGATGCATTTTAAAAAAGAAAAAAAAAAAGTTGTGAAATTTTAAGACCGAAACTTAAGTGCTCATATCAAAGAACCTTTAAAAGAATCACCAATGCCATAACGCATATACAGATGTAACTGTAATTTA
Source organism: Racocetra persica (assembly GCA_910592285.1). NCBI lineage: Eukaryota > Fungi > Glomeromycota > Glomeromycetes > Diversisporales > Gigasporaceae > Racocetra > Racocetra persica. Next base: position 5,763 of record CAJVQC010001466.1, read on the forward strand.
CGAGTGTGATTGAATATATGCGCGTAAATATGTGAAGACAAATATTTTAACGACAATATTTGATTAGACAAATGACCTAGTTGTTTTTTAATGTCCCTAAGAAGGTACTCTTTAGTCTACTCTGTGAGAAATGAAATGGGGATGAGCACAACTTTACTTGTGTTAGAAAATTTCTTATCAAGCTTATCAAAAACTTGATGATAGCTTATAAAAGATGCAATAAAAAAGATTCAAAAAAGATGTTAGCCCAATTCAGAATTAAAATTACTTAGTTGATAAGGTTCCCAATTCAAGGCATGCTATGTTCTGCTTCCTCAATTCGTAGAATTGAATTCACTCGTTTTTAAATTGAAGATACAAAATGAATGACTAATTCAAGACAGGCGATGTTCTCCTTATCGGATGTTTAGTCAACATGCGTATGCCTTAAAGAAAAACAATTACACTAATTGGAGAACAAAGTTTTTTGGGCTTTCCGAATCTTGACAGTGTAGAAGAATTAGAAAAAGGGGCCCTAGAAGTGCAGGTGAATACAGTGAAATGACCAAGGGCTACAAACTTGCGCCCTTTCATCTGCCGCACCGGTTAAATGAACAACGTCCTGGATTTAAAATTTCCAAATAGAGTAAGGAAAGTGTTATATGCCCCGCGCTATTGTAAAATTAAAAATTGAATAAAAATTTCGCGATTCATAAAATCCCGGTTCCTGTACAAGTTCTCTTATTTATTGATTACGTATTTGCTGCACAAATTTTTGACACAATTTTTTTAATCAACAAGTTAACGCCAATTGCATGATTATCACACATCATTCGCGTTAGATTTTTTTTTAATTCGAAAAATTACCTTGCATAAATATTGAAATTACCAAGGTGGTACGGTACTAGTAAAAATTACATCTCATGATTTTTGAATGTGTTTAAAACGCACGATCCTCGTTGATGCATTCGAAAAATAAAAGAGAAAATGAAACACCTGCACGAATTTGATTACGATTATACAAGTATCAATTAAATCGCAACTATGACGTATTTTAAACCATTTTGTGTGTCAAATGATATCATACGAAACCAACGCGTTCGAGATTAGTTAGTCACACGAGAACGCCAAATTACCAGACTCAATGAGTTATTGACAGAAGCATAAATGAAGTGACATTTTGAAAGTCAATTTTTGAATTGATATTTTTCCTTTAGGATGAACGTGATGATAATTCATCATGTGTTAATCTTAAAAAGAAAATAAATTTGTTTCTCCCTCGGATATAATAAATTTTGTTACGCCAAAGATACTCACGTTTTGTATAACTTTGATATTTCCTAAAGATTATTTTTAATTGGAAGATTTTTTTTTTTTTTTTTTTTTTTTTTTACAGAAATATGCTTATACGCCCAATATAATCTTACAATTCATTTGGCGCATTTTCTCGGTACGCTTTGTTCGACCGCCGGTAAACATTGCAGAAACTAGTACTATTTAAAGTGAATCAATCACTCGAGATGTACATTAAAGAACGATCTATACCATATATTTGAAACATAAAGATGAAGTTGACGCATGCGTTAGTTATATGTTTAACGATGATCTTTACACGCATAAATATGCTATATATGTATTTTAGTTACGCCATAAAGCAATATATGGCATACAGGTCTGATCGGATAGACGAATATTAATTCGATGATCGAATCATCAAAATAATCGTGGCTGGTAAGTTTCTTAAACGTCGCATTTTTGAGATTTTTTTTACGATATTGTTCACCATTGTGATCAATTTTATATTATCGTTATATTTAGATTCAGATAATTAATCAAAATTAAACAAAACATTACACAATATTATGCTAATGAAACATATTTTACCTTGATATTTGGTTCATGGAACGCAAAAAATTTGGTATTGGGGATTTCAATGATCATTAATAACTATTTTCTGATCATTTTGGTTATCCAAACTCATAGAAAAAAGAAAAAAAAAAAAAAGAAAGCTGCTAGTTTAAATTTGGAATAGTCCATTACGTAATGATTTTGTAATTGGAGATTTTAAGTAGAGATTCCGATGCATTGCAGAAATCTTACGTTTACGTGTTCGTGTTATTGGTTACAGTATAAGTCGAGTAACAAATGATTTTTGCGAATTGTGATAAGTTTTTGGTCCAAATTTTGTTTCTGGTTTTTTTAACCCTGAAAAATTTGTCAGTTTTTCCGGCCAAAATCGAGTCAATTATTTGTATCAACTCCGGACCCCATTATATCAAAAAAATAAAAAAAATAAAAAATAAAAAAAAATAAAAAAATAAAAAATAAATAACTAAATAAAATAAAGTAAAAGTTTTTTAATAAGTCTTTTGTGTATTTTTTTATTTTCATAATTTTTGTAAAGATTTTCTCATTAATAAATTGAAAATTAATATAGCGAAATAAAAAAAAAAAGTACTAATTACGCGTAATAGTTAAAGTATTTTTGTTAGAAAAAATTTTTTTTTGATTTCATAATTTTTTTTAGCTAAAAAAAAACGGGTTAATTGAAAATGCAGTTCTTAAAAGTTGGGTGGTGAAGGCGGAAGAACTCAATTATAATATATAATTGCTAAATCATAAAACGATAAAAATCTAAAAATTAGTCGATAAAATGAAAAATTTGAGCTCAAATGAATCGAAAGAAGTTTTTATCACACAAGGACTATTTACATAAAATAGAAGAAAAAAATTCACCGTTGGGAAGTTAGGAAAGATTAAAAGGAACAAAAAATATATATAATTAAAGTTTTTATATACATGGATTTTTTTGGCCGTATGTACGAAAGAAACCAGTAATGTGTTACTTGGTTCGATATCGATACATAAAAGTTGACCACAATGATTCGAAAATTTTGATTTTTTTTTTTTTTTTTTTTGTTTTAGTATTATCGTTAATTGTCTATATCTATATATTCGAAAGGTAGAAAATAATTTGTCCTAATTGGTTTTTTTTTGATTTTTTTTTGATTTTTTTTTTGATATTTTTTTTTGATATTTTTTTTTTGTTTTTTTTCGTGTTTTTTTTTTTCTTGTTTTTTGGATAATTATTTTTTTTTATAGATAATCATTTAGAAAGTATTCATAGTTGTGATCAAAGTTTATAGTTCCAAACCATAGTAACCACTTTTGTCGCTAGTGGTTCACACCCTTAAGGAATTCTATTATCAACATAGCTTTCTATTGGTGAAGTATCATATTTTCGTCTTGAATTTGATAAAGATTCTCCAACGGTAACAAGTTGTCCATTTCCGGTAGTATTTGTTGATAAAGATTCACTCTTACTTACTGAATTGTTGTTACATCCTTTAACGAGAATATGCCTCTTAAGTGCATCTTTGCGACTAAATTGTTTCTCACAATATGGGCAAGGATATGGCTTCACGGCCAAATGTATGCGTTTATGACGTTTAAGATCGTGATTGCGATTAAAACCTAATTATTATTTATTATTAAAGAAATTATTAGAGAGATATTATTAAAGATATTATTGAGAATAAAATAAAATAAATAGATAAATTTTCTAAATTAATAATATTTTGTTATAATATACTTACTTTGCGGACATTGATCACATTTGAACGGTCTATCATAAAGAGGCAAACGAGAATAATAACTTTTTGGTGGACCACTATATGAATATGTTGGTGTCGTTGGTGACGTAGACTTGGACGAAGAGTTCGAATGCGTCGTCGGAATCGTAATCGTAGTAGGTTGTTGTTTTGTTGTTGTCCAAGCTGATAATGCTGACGACGATAAGTTATTATTCGATTCAAACATTGGTAAATGCATAGTATTATTGCCATGACCGTCTGTATTCAATGTTTGAGCAATAGTTTGAGTAAATAATGGTGGTGCGATAGAACTGGTTATAGGCGAAGTTGTTGCAGAATTTGGCCGTGAATATGAATTCTGAGGACTTTGATGAATATTTGTATTTATCGTCCTCGGAATTGATTTTTGATGAATCGTAGAAGGCACAGCACCATTATAAATCGTTCTTTGAGGAATGAAATTATTATTACTATAATCAGTATTTGCTTGAGTTCCTTGACCATAACTATTGGCAGTAAGTAATTGCGAATTCATTCCAATAGTTCGTTGTGGTGGCATAATAGAAGTCTCATTATGAGGATGATGTTGATAATTATGGTGAGTAACACCACTAGCGTTTGAATAGTTACGAGAGTTGGTAACGGAAGCGTTATTTGTAGTCACATTACTGGGAGTCGAATTTTGAACGTTAGTAATATTATTTGTAGCCGGTAGGGTGGCAGACAATGTCGAATTAAAATAAGGCGAAGACTGTAAAGGTATATTTGACGTAGTCGTGGGTGGAATTGCAAAATAATTTGCAGATGGTTCAACAAAAGGTGGGGTTGCAGGAGAC
>CAJVQC010001467.1:0-10169 GCA_910592285.1 Racocetra persica
TTTTTTTTTTTAATATAATAACTTAGTGGCAAATAACCCGGATGAAATTTTTACATAATTATTATAACATACTCCTCCGACTTGAGAATTTTCCCGGCATTAATTGTGAGTGCAGAGGTCCGTCGCGACAATAAGCTAGTGACGCTAGAGTTGCCCGAAACTGTTGTTGATGCTGATTTATTCGCTTTGCGTTCTTTAGCTTGTTTCCAAAATGAAGATTTATTTGATTTTCCAGCCCAAGAGACAGCCTTGTCAAACACAGGACGTGGGATCTAGTAATTAAATGTTAAATACTGGACATTATAAAATATATAAATTTAAAATAAACATTTAGTAAATTATACCGGTTCTTTAACATTCTCTAATATATGAAGTTCTGTAACTTCAGCAATGTCAGCCTGCAAAAATGGTCTTATTATCGGATATGCGATACACCAAACATCAGTTGTTGGCAAAAGTCTGGCAGCCGACGCAATAAAAGCAATCGTTCCTAAAATAGGAAGATAAATAACAATTCAATATTGCTATTATATAATCCGAAATTAAAACTACAAGATATAATCATATTTACCATAACGAATGTAAATGCCAGGATGGCACATTAGTGGCAATACAATGGCAATTAATTCCCACAACTTCATTTTTTGAAATAATCCTAATTCTGCTAAGCTTGTGAGTGAATTAAGAACTTTTTCTACAACAAATTCTTCTGCATCTGATTTTCAATAATTTCGAAAGTTTAGTTAACTGTATAGATAACCAATGAATACTAACAGTAATAATGTAATATTTTACCAGAGAGAGATTGAATCATCAAAGGTAGAATATATTCTTCCAAACTTTGACGTCCAACAAAAGTACCAACACCGATTATGCTTTCAAAAAACGCACTGCATATAAAGGTATATTTATCGATATATTCCACTAAGTATATTGATGCATATCCCATATATATATTTATATTTATACGAACCTTCTTAACATCGAATCACGATCATTCAAGTATGTTATCATATGGCTCAGTAACACATCATTGGCTTTTTGTCGACCAAAGAAAATACAAAGGCTAGTAATATTTGACAGTAAAGCACGTTTAACCGCACTTTCGGTGTCAATTAAAAGAGTGGTCACTTGCTCTTGTATAATTGATTGAAGGTCATGTAAAGTAGCATCGTAAGTCGCCTTAAAGGAAATTGTATTAGCAATCTCAAATCATTAAAAGTTACAGTTTCATAAAAATTTTGTACCTCATATGATCTTTCAATCTCAGCATCATTATCAGCAACATTTAAATAGTCTTCTGCCTTAAATTGCTGATCATGATAAAAATGAAATTATTTCAATGCTTTTGCTATTCATAGAAAATGGATAAAAATTACAAATACTTGCTTGTGTCAATTCAAGAAATCGTAATGCTGTCTCTGCAAAAGTTGAAATACATTGGGCGTATGTCATCCTTACAAGGATTTCAGGATCAGTAGCAAATTTGCGAAGATTAGGCATTATATACTCTGGGAAAATAGTTGCGTTTGAAGGAGTAATAGTATCAACCGCAGAAATCTATAGAAGTTTGAAATAATAAAAATCTGCAATTTGCACAAATTGAAGAATTTAAAATTTCACAAACCAAGTGTGCCAACGTCTTGACAGCATTAGCTCTAACAAGACCAATTTCATCACCTAAAAGTGCGATTAAATAAGGGACTAAACGATCCAATTTAAATTCATCTTCCAAATGCTGCCCAATTGCAAGCAACATATCCAACGCATGAAGTTTTGATGAAGGATACGCAGCATTCCGGATGGTAGCGCATATTAAAGATAGAAATATTAATGCACCATCATCTTAACATAAGATGATTGTTAGTCTATCATTTTTTAATTTATGTCAGAAATATTTGCTAATAAAATATGTACCTGCATCTTTCCTTCGTTTTTTATTTTTAAATGAAAAATAATCATAATTCGGTATATGAAGATTAACTGTTAACGCTGGCTAACATTTTAATATATATATTTCTTATTAGTTTCACAAAACGATCAACACTAATTTATACTACTAACAGAAATCGATACATACTGTCGCATTTGGTGATGATACTTTAATAAAAAAAGACAGAAAACAATAGGCATTATTTAGAGTGAATATCATTGACAAGAGCTGTAAACAAACTTAGTAAAGCGCACCTTCTATAGGACGGGAACTTTCACCAACTTTATCTGAGTGGCTATTATTAACAACCACCTCAGTATCTTGCACATTCTCATTGTAAAATCCAAGGAAAAACGCTATTTTATCAAATTCATAGTAAATTCTTTCTATTTTATCATCTGCGTCCGTATTTATAACAGTACTCGTTGTAATATTGGAGTCTTGAGGTTCATCAGCTTTACTGGTGCCATTAGTAGCCAATGTTCTTGGATGAGCCTGGTTATGAGGGTCGGTCACCGAGCCAATATATTGATGAAGGAATGTGTAAAAGTATTGTGGAAATGCTGTGCCACGCCTTAACATGAATAAATATCTACATTAAGGAAAATAAATTCAATCATAGTCACGGTCAGATAAAATAAATTAATAAATTAAATACCATTCATGTAAGTACTGTTCTGCAGTATATCGTTGCGAAGGTTCTACATGAATCATGTGCCTCACCATAGCCTAAAAACGATATTATAATTAAACCTCATATCTAGCATGTGCGAAAAATATCATTTTCATAAAATTTTGTGTACCCTTATTTCTGCATCCTCAATTTTTTCCAGATAAACTCCTGGATCATATTCTCCAGCTCTGTATTCGAATAGTTGAGCTAAAGAAAATATCGGTGTGCCCTCTAAGAAAAGTTCAGCAATCACACAGCTAAATGTCAATTGTGCATTCAAGGCAAATCATAGGAAGAAATTAGCACATAAAAGTTGTAATGCAAAGAAATAAAAAAAATAAAATTATGACATGGCGCACCCTAAAGAAAATATATCCATAGCAGGTGTAATTGCACCGTCTTTTTCTCCAAATTCAAGTTCACTCTGCGAATAAGGACATATTAAAATTAAATTTTGTATTTGCTAATTATTGAATTGAAAACTTTACATAAAAGACATAAAACCTTTCTTCTGTCAATTTCACTACCGGGTTTATAAAATCTTTCCGGAGCAAGATAACAAGTTCTTCGTGAAGATGTATCAAAAAAGAATGAAAAATCGGCAGGATTATCCTAAATCAATTTGGATTAAAATAATAATAGTAATAATAATAATGAGAGTCATTCGACAAATTTATCAATAAAGATCAATATTTATAGCATACCTCCGGAAGATAAGTCGGTTTATATCCTGCGAAATCAGCCAAATATACCCAGTTCCATGATGTGACAAGAATATTTTCTGTTTTGATATCTCCATGGTAAATCTGTGAATACAAATTATAAATAAATTGATTTGTAAAGCAACGAACATCTCAATGATATAAGAACAAACCCCTCGAGTATGAGCATCATGTACTCCGCACAAAATTTGATACGTAATCCATTTTTTTTCGATGCAATTCAAAAATGGCCGTGTACTAAAAAAAAATGAATATTATAAACATATTTATGAACGAATTATAGTGTTAAAAAATATCTAACCTGATACGGTCATAGAGACTGCTAAAAAAATACTGTCTTATTAAATATCCAGCCTTTTCTGTTTCAATTATTCTTTGGTATGGAAAAGCATTAGGAACTTCAGACAGTGCATCTTTTTCATCTAAACAAAATAAAAGAGATCTCATAAATATAGATCGTATTATGGATTTTACTCCGGATTTCCAAGATAAATTTACCTTACCTTGAAGCGATTTAACCACATTCACCAAAGATAGACCAGGCTCTGGCTTTATAAAAATTTTTATAACAACAAGTCCTTCTTTATGGCGCCCACATATTGCTATTATATAATCCGAAATTAAAACTACAAGATATAATCATATTTACCATAACGAATGTAAATGCCAGGATGGCACATTAGTGGCAATACAATGGCAATTAATTCCCACAACTTCATTTTTTGAAATAATCCTAATTCTGCTAAGCTTGTGAGTGAATTAAGAACTTTTTCTACAACAAATTCTTCTGCATCTGATTTTCAATAATTTCGAAAGTTTAGTTAACTGTATAGATAACCAATGAATACTAACAGTAATAATGTAATATTTTACCAGAGAGAGATTGAATCATCAAAGGTAGAATATATTCTTCCAAACTTTGACGTCCAACAAAAGTACCAACACCGATTATGCTTTCAAAAAACGCACTGCATATAAAGGTATATTTATCGATATATTCCACTAAGTATATTGATGCATATCCCATATATATATTTATATTTATACGAACCTTCTTAACATCGAATCACGATCATTCAAGTATGTTATCATATGGCTCAGTAACACATCATTGGCTTTTTGTCGACCAAAGAAAATACAAAGGCTAGTAATATTTGACAGTAAAGCACGTTTAACCGCACTTTCGGTGTCAATTAAAAGAGTGGTCACTTGCTCTTGTATAATTGATTGAAGGTCATGTAAAGTAGCATCGTAAGTCGCCTTAAAGGAAATTGTATTAGCAATCTCAAATCATTAAAAGTTACAGTTTCATAAAAATTTTGTACCTCATATGATCTTTCAATCTCAGCATCATTATCAGCAACATTTAAATAGTCTTCTGCCTTAAATTGCTGATCATGATAAAAATGAAATTATTTCAATGCTTTTGCTATTCATAGAAAATGGATAAAAATTACAAATACTTGCTTGTGTCAATTCAAGAAATCGTAATGCTGTCTCTGCAAAAGTTGAAATACATTGGGCGTATGTCATCCTTACAAGGATTTCAGGATCAGTAGCAAATTTGCGAAGATTAGGCATTATATACTCTGGGAAAATAGTTGCGTTTGAAGGAGTAATAGTATCAACCGCAGAAATCTATAGAAGTTTGAAATAATAAAAATCTGCAATTTGCACAAATTGAAGAATTTAAAATTTCACAAACCAAGTGTGCCAACGTCTTGACAGCATTAGCTCTAACAAGACCAATTTCATCACCTAAAAGTGCGATTAAATAAGGGACTAAACGATCCAATTTAAATTCATCTTCCAAATGCTGCCCAATTGCAAGCAACATATCCAACGCATGAAGTTTTGATGAAGGATACGCAGCATTCCGGATGGTAGCGCATATTAAAGATAGAAATATTAATGCACCATCATCTTAACATAAGATGATTGTTAGTCTATCATTTTTTAATTTATGTCAGAAATATTTGCTAATAAAATATGTACCTGCATCTTTCCTTCGTTTTTTATTTTTAAATGAAAAATAATCATAATTCGGTATATGAAGATTAACTGTTAACGCTGGCTAACATTTTAATATATATATTTCTTATTAGTTTCACAAAACGATCAACACTAATTTATACTACTAACAGAAATCGATACATACTGTCGCATTTGGTGATGATACTTTAATAAAAAAAGACAGAAAACAATAGGCATTATTTAGAGTGAATATCATTGACAAGAGCTGTAAACAAACTTAGTAAAGCGCACCTTCTATAGGACGGGAACTTTCACCAACTTTATCTGAGTGGCTATTATTAACAACCACCTCAGTATCTTGCACATTCTCATTGTAAAATCCAAGGAAAAACGCTATTTTATCAAATTCATAGTAAATTCTTTCTATTTTATCATCTGCGTCCGTATTTATAACAGTACTCGTTGTAATATTGGAGTCTTGAGGTTCATCAGCTTTACTGGTGCCATTAGTAGCCAATGTTCTTGGATGAGCCTGGTTATGAGGGTCGGTCACCGAGCCAATATATTGATGAAGGAATGTGTAAAAGTATTGTGGAAATGCTGTGCCACGCCTTAACATGAATAAATATCTACATTAAGGAAAATAAATTCAATCATAGTCACGGTCAGATAAAATAAATTAATAAATTAAATACCATTCATGTAAGTACTGTTCTGCAGTATATCGTTGCGAAGGTTCTACATGAATCATGTGCCTCACCATAGCCTAAAAACGATATTATAATTAAACCTCATATCTAGCATGTGCGAAAAATATCATTTTCATAAAATTTTGTGTACCCTTATTTCTGCATCCTCAATTTTTTCCAGATAAACTCCTGGATCATATTCTCCAGCTCTGTATTCGAATAGTTGAGCTAAAGAAAATATCGGTGTGCCCTCTAAGAAAAGTTCAGCAATCACACAGCTAAATGTCAATTGTGCATTCAAGGCAAATCATAGGAAGAAATTAGCACATAAAAGTTGTAATGCAAAGAAATAAAAAAAATAAAATTATGACATGGCGCACCCTAAAGAAAATATATCCATAGCAGGTGTAATTGCACCGTCTTTTTCTCCAAATTCAAGTTCACTCTGCGAATAAGGACATATTAAAATTAAATTTTGTATTTGCTAATTATTGAATTGAAAACTTTACATAAAAGACATAAAACCTTTCTTCTGTCAATTTCACTACCGGGTTTATAAAATCTTTCCGGAGCAAGATAACAAGTTCTTCGTGAAGATGTATCAAAAAAGAATGAAAAATCGGCAGGATTATCCTAAATCAATTTGGATTAAAATAATAATAGTAATAATAATAATGAGAGTCATTCGACAAATTTATCAATAAAGATCAATATTTATAGCATACCTCCGGAAGATAAGTCGGTTTATATCCTGCGAAATCAGCCAAATATACCCAGTTCCATGATGTGACAAGAATATTTTCTGTTTTGATATCTCCATGGTAAATCTGTGAATACAAATTATAAATAAATTGATTTGTAAAGCAACGAACATCTCAATGATATAAGAACAAACCCCTCGAGTATGAGCATCATGTACTCCGCACAAAATTTGATACGTAATCCATTTTTTTTCGATGCAATTCAAAAATGGCCGTGTACTAAAAAAAAATGAATATTATAAACATATTTATGAACGAATTATAGTGTTAAAAAATATCTAACCTGATACGGTCATAGAGACTGCTAAAAAAATACTGTCTTATTAAATATCCAGCCTTTTCTGTTTCAATTATTCTTTGGTATGGAAAAGCATTAGGAACTTCAGACAGTGCATCTTTTTCATCTAAACAAAATAAAAGAGATCTCATAAATATAGATCGTATTATGGATTTTACTCCGGATTTCCAAGATAAATTTACCTTACCTTGAAGCGATTTAACCACATTCACCAAAGATAGACCAGGCTCTGGCTTTATAAAAATTTTTATAACAACAAGTCCTTCTTTATGGCGCCCACATATTGTTTTCATAAAGCGTGCGCTACTTAAGCTGTAGGAAAAAAAAAAAGAGGAGTAAAAAAATTTGTAATGTTCAGTGGAGTTTAACAAAAATTATTAAATAAACTTACCTTCTTTCATATTCTATATCTCCAAGTTCACTAACATAACTATCAATGCCAGCAGTTGCTATCGAAGCAGTTGTACTTGATATATTATTACCCATAGTCCAACGAAGATAACTAACCACTGGGAACTATGGTGAAGACGATTAATGATTAAAACTTCACGTGCTCTTCCCATTCCCCATTTCATATACTAATAAAAATCATGTGATAACGAAAGTACGCCACTTGAGTACAAACTATTTTTTCCGGAAATCTATTGGCATAGTATAACTTAAAGAAATTACACAGTTTAAAATTTTTAATAAATCGGGCACTTTAAAATCTTGCATTAATAGGAACTAACGAGAGACTATAATTCAATTTTTTTCAGCAATTTCGTATCAAACAATTCGCATCATAAGGTAGAGATGCGGGTGGGTAATGTGGCGGATAACATATAATTGAAGTTAAAACTGGGTTTATCAACTGGAATCTAATGATTCTTATACCTTCGATCCGTCTTAGTCGAAAAACCAACTACGTAGTCGTTGATTGATTGTCTAATGTTAAATTTCTTGGCCAATCAAATTGATACAAAAAAACGTAATTTTTTATTATTTATTGTCGGGGATGATGCTGAAATTTTGACTATGAAAATTTAAAAATTTTTTGGGGGGTTTTGTTCAGCTTTCTTTTATAGTTCGATTAGAATTTAGGGTTAGTGTTTATAATAAAAAGTATAGGTGGATTTTAGTAAGGTTTATATTTTCAAATTAAGATCAAATTTCAGCATCATCCCCGACATTTATTAACATGTGACAATTATTTGCAACTAAAATTTTGACCGATATGAAACACTAGAGACTCGTCAAGAAGAATCGAATAATATAAATGCATTCGATTCTTGACCAACGGATTGTACAAATCTCTTATTTAGAGCGTGCGATATTGCTAGTAGGTAAGTGATGTCCAAAAATTTTACCATTTCATGTAACCCGAGCTTCTGGAATTCGATCTGACGATTCAGATTCGGACCTCGGATCAGACCTGCGAAGCACTAATACAAGCCTAATACACGATAACTAATATTATAGCAAAATTATGATCCGAGCAACTTTACTTAGTACATCGGTTAGTGGGTTTATTGGTAAAATTCGCAAAATTTGTGATTTTCGGATTTTCGGGCATAATTAATTAAGCCTGGAAGCTCGGGTTACATGAAATGGTAAAGGACATCACTATCGCTATAGTTGCGGTCTCGGGGTTGGTTTTATTTGGATTATCAGAATAATCACAACCCTTTAGAAGCACTATAGTGACATTAAAAATTTTTGAGAACATTAAAAATTTAAATTAAGTTCTTTTGAAAACATTAATTTTAAACACAGGTCAAAGGTAGCTACCTTTTCACATCACCTTTACGTCATATAAATTTAAACATGACGTCAATACATACTAAATACAAATACATACTAAATACAAAATACGTCACTATCTACGTCATGTTAGCCGATGAGGATAGATTAGTGGAGCAACCAAAATTCAGGGTCGGAATATGCCAGAATTGATAAATTTCTCCCAAATTTTACTAATGAAATGGTAGCCTACGTACTAAGTAAAGCTGCCCAGATGATGATTTTGTTGTAGTATAGTTGTATTATCGCTTAATGCCGGCCTAGCTCCGAGCCTATTCCGACTCTAAATTTTGGTCGATCTGCTGAATTTTGGTTGTTCCACTAATCTATCCGGCGGGAATGACTGTCATACGTAATGCATACTAGAGAACCAGATAAAATTGTAACTATGTCTTAATGACTAAATTTGCTAATAAAACATTCAATAAATATAGTAATAAATAATTTTATTACGTATTGTATTGCAGTATTGATAAAAATTTTATAATCTTAATTCGGATAGATCTTTTTATTATTAATTGTAAAATAATAATTTTATTATTATTTAAAACATTAAAACAGTACTGAATCTTTCTGATCTCTTATTCTAACACTAACCCTAACATTAAATTAAAATTTACACTAATTCTAATGCTATTGTGTAACAAACGACTCAAAGAATCGTTACACAGCAATCCCTATTTTTCAGCAAAAAACTACTCGTTTTTAGTCAAAAAGCTAGCGAAAAACATGATCCAACATATTATAATTGACGATTGCGACCAAAAAACCCGATCGTTGCATCCAAAATTGAACCTGTAACATGTATAACTGTGTCTCCAAGCAGAACGAATGATAAAACCAACGAGACGAAGATATTGTCAACCACAACAATTTTAGTAAAGGACGACTCCAACAAATGACAAATTCAGAAATAGCGATATAAACATAACTCCAACAAGTGATACGACCATATCAGCACCGTCAACAAACGATAACGACTAAAAAACACGACATATTTCACTATTAAAATAAAATAACAAATTAGTTAGTAAAATAATAATAATAATACAAAAAAACAAAACTACTTATTAGCACAATAATGCAAGTTAGTCATTGAACAGTCGTTCAATATCCAGGCCACACCACGAGGAGGTTTGCATTTGTGGCCCGAAAGGAGTTTAAATTGGGAATAGTAAAAAAAAAAAGTCTAAATTTACAATGAAAGGGGTTAAGGAATAAACGATTTTAAAAAGTATATTCGGTTATTTTTTTTAATTTATAATACGATATCGATAATGTACCAGTTATCGATAAAGTGATTCGTTTTTATTGCCTCTGAACAAATCGATGATAAA
>CAJVQC010001468.1:0-10168 GCA_910592285.1 Racocetra persica
GTATTCTCAAATAAATTTGCCATTCTTGCTGTATCATTTGTTACTTCATCAACATCTAAATTATCTTCAACCGTGCCTTCACTTTTTTCGTCAATAAATTCATTAACACCCAATTTGCTTACAATACTTTTCTTAATCACTTTTATATTTTTTAATTTCATCTTGAAGATAGTCTAAACAAATTAAATACTTAAATCTGCATCTTTATAAGCAATGGATATGGTAGCCATACTCACACGAAAGAACATTACCATCATTAAAGAAGTTAGCATAGTTAGTGAAATTGCAATACAAATAGTTTTATAAAATAGATATGAATAGTTTTCTGGAAGTAACAAAGCTTCTTAGAAGATAACAATCTGTTACGTATTTTGTAATCTAAAAAATATAATTTATAAATATTAATACTATCAATTAAATCAATAATCAAAGGATACAAATGGCATACTTTATATATCTTTGCAAAGATTTCTAAAAGTATATAGCATATTTTTGAGAGAGCATGTACAATTGCTTTGGTGAATACAGATATTTTACAGAATTTACAAAAATTGCCAAAAAGTATTATTCTCTCTATGCTGAAAAATAAACTATATCTCCTTTTGCAACTGGTCTGCTATGAAAAACTTAGGTATATATTGCTGAATGATGCTATGAGTCATCTCTATAGAAGAATTATTTAAAAAAGCAATATAAGTAGTAATCATATTAATCATTGGATGATTAATCTCCATCCAGTAAAAAATATCTGAGAAGAACATTAAGAAAGCATGCTTATAGTTTTTTTAATCGAATCAAAGAAAAGATTGGTCTAGCAATGTATATATGACTCTTTATAAGCTGGCCAGTTCTCTTCTCAGTAGTGTATAGCATAAATATTGAGAACTAAAAGAATTAAGTTGCTCAAAAGATCGGTTAAATATAAAAATTTGATATTTTTACAAGAATGACTAAACTTGAAATAAACAATATCAACTATGTCAAGCCATGCTATCTACATTATATAAAGAATTAAATTGATTCACTATGGCTGTGGCTTCTTACCAAAGTTCTTCTTTTTTTCAAATATACTCTTGTAGATATCATTAAAGAGAATAATTTTTTTATATAAATAAGTTCACAGCTATTTAACAATATATGAAGAGGACCAGGTTTATAAATATATGATACTCTTTTCGCTGATCATCAAAACACAAATTTTCAGAAAAACAAATTAACTAAAAACTACAAAAAATACACAAAAGTTTTTAGAAAACCAAACTCAAAGCTCTAAAGAAAGAGGAAGAGAGTGACAAGAAACACTCAGTCTTTTAGAGACTTGAGTTAGAAGAAACAGAAGTGACAAAGAAATAGAAGAAGTCATGAAATATCATCAGTATTTTTTTGCACTTTGCAAAAATTTGGGAAATCAGCCTTGACCCTGAATTGCAGATCTGTTTTGGTAATACAAGAATCACAAAGAAAACACAATAAAAGCCATGTGACAAATTCAAACAAAAACAACAAATGAATACAACTATCAATAGCAACAAATAACAATAATAGAAAAACAACAAGTTATATGGATATACTAGTAATAGAAAGTTCTGAAATACATAAACTGAGGCCAAAAGAAGCTAAAGCAATAGCAGAAGTGTATGATAATAAGACTGAAGAATATAATATAGAGTTCATTACAGAACAACTTAAAGCAGAATATGCTGAAACAAAATTAATCACAGAAGAAGAAACAAGAACACAAATAAGGGCACTGCACAAAGAATGACAACAATACAATGAAAGTATTAGTCAGTATACAGGACTTGAACTTAAAACAAGAGACAAGGTTGGTTTTTTAGAAGCAATAGAAAAGGGAGAAGACCCAGTTAAATATATTATACGTAGAGAAATAAAAGACATTATAGCAAAACTAAGAGAAGCTAATGCGATAAAAGAGGTAAAAGAGATTGAAAAGAAACAGGTTGCCAAAATTAAAGAGTTGGAAAAGAAGCAAGTTGTCAAGATAAAATCAAAAATTAAATCTGGCTAGAGCAAGAGACTTGAAAAGCAAAGGAGAAATTGACAAAAGTGACATAACAAGATAGTTCTAAACTCATTAGTGCAACAATTTAATCAATTGGTTCAATCTGTTGCAAAAAACCAACACAAAGAAAAAGAAAGAGTCAAAGAGAAAAAGATAAAATTGCAAGCACAAAAAAGAGCCAAAATAGTAGAAAGAATTTTGTATGAGAAAGAAAACAAGCTGCTAGCAGTATAAAAACAAAAATAGAACTAGTTTGGCACAAGAGACTAGATGAACAGAGGGAAAAAAAACAAAAGCAGCAAAACAAAACAGCACTCAAGTCATTAATACAGCACTTCTTAGTAACTATCAGAGCATTCAAAATAGAGCAATTTTTTAAAAAAAAACAATTAAAATAGAAGAATAGTGGTCACAATCCTAGCAAAAAGAAGCTTCGAAGCATTGTCAACAAAAAACTAACAAAGAAAAAGAAACATCAGAGCAAAAAATCAAGAGTCAAAGTAAAGAAGGCCAAATAGAAAGAAAAGCTTTGAATAAGATTACAGAAGAAACAAGACCAATAATATCAAAAACAGCCACATTAGAAAAGGAAAAGGTAGAAGATATACAAATCAAGAATATACGGAGAGATATAATAGACTGGGCAATAGAAGCTCTGTACTTGTCAAGTGGGAAAGATGCTCAAATTAATAGTAAAAATTGGAAAAAAAAAGAAAAAAGACCTATTAGCAGAATGAATTCAACAGACCAAATCTTATGCAGCAAAGAGCACAGTTAAAAGAGACAGAATCCAAGTTATTACAGCAGAAAAAATAACAAAACTATGAATTGGAAAAAGAAAAAAAGAACAAACTTTTGGATATAGCAGAAGGAATATTATTAGAAATGTTAGAAGATCGAGAAGCCTATATTAAATTACAAGAGAAGTTCTTTAGAAAGAAGCTGTACCCAAAAAGCAAAAGAGAAAGAAAAGATACTCAGGTCAGCAAAAGAAAGAAAAAGAAGAAAAGAAGACTTGAACAAAGTGAATTTGTGACAACCACTAGAGAAGTAGAAAAGCTTCAGAGAATACTAAAAAAGAGAAGACCCTCATAAAGACCTCTGAACAGAAGAAAAGATCTAATAATAGAGCTTCAAAACAGAAGGAAGAAAGCAAAGAGAAGAACCTGAGAAGACTTTTAAGAGCCAGGTCTCTGATCAGGAAGGGCCAAATGAATTGGAAAAAATTAAAACAGAATAACTCTTCAGGAGGAAAAGATATAGATTTGGTTATTAATAGAAAGATCAGTTTAGATTACTGTTATAGAAAGGAGGATAGTTTAGAAGGAAAAAATTGCTAATTAAATTTCTTTAATTTGAAACTATTTCATTATAGTTTTACTGATTAGTTTGGTGCAGCCTTCTGGTACAGGCAATTGTCTTAACCGATGAGACAGACCGCACTTGGGTGCCTATAAAGGAAGCTGAGTGATATTGAATCTGTAACTTAGAATGTTTAAGATATAATTATATCTGCTTTGATCTAATAAAGATACTAGTGAGGCTGCCAATACATTAAAAAAAAAAAAAAAAAATACATGAAGAGGACTTATTATTGGCAAAAATGATGTAACGAATAGAAAAATAATTTTGTTATTTAGAAGAATTCGGTATGCAATAGCTTTGTAAATGAAGAATTAACCAGTCCAGTCTGCAATGATAGGAATTGTATAATTTTTTAGATACTCTTGTATGAGTTCTTGATCATACACTATTTGAAGAGCTCTTATATAATCTTCAACATTTTTTAAATTGCTTCTAATGAAATCAAAAAGAATTGAATCTTGTATATATCGATCTGTTTTTTTTTACTAACCTGTTATTATAGCTATACAACATTAGTTTTTCTATAAGTTCATCATCAGAACACTTATCTATATAATTTTAATTATACTCATGATAAAGAATATCGAGATTAATGATGAATTGTTTATTAAAATATCTTATAATCAATTCATTATTAATGATTTTTGGATTAAGCACCCCATTACAAGATATCAACAATATAGAATATAGATTTACCAGAATTGTTGTCATGTGTGTTAGAATAGATGTGTTAGTAGAGTTAGGCTTCCATAGCATATGAATATTGTAATAATTGTCAATATTCAGCATGAAAGCTTTTTCTAAATGTTTCACAAAAGCAATATCTGCAACATGCTTTTTCTTTTGATCTATTGCTCTTTCTGTTGTAGTTACACTGAGATTTAGCACTGTATTTAAGCCTTCATTAGTCGTATCTACAGAATCTAGATAATATCCTATGCCAAACTAAAAAAGAATTAATCTTTGTATTATTTAATAACACAAAAAGTTAGCATATATATACTATTAAATTTTTATATAATCTATAGTTTTCTCATTGCATTCAAGTAGTCTAGCCACCAAATAAAGTTGATTGAAAAAATTTTCTATGCTCTTATTTGTCTGAAATACCTCTCATAATTCATTATATGAATAAATCAGATCTTCTTTCTTTAAATGCTCTTTTTCATAAAAAAATCTTGTCATGGTTTCTATAGTCCTGATGAAGTCAATTGCACTTAACTCCACTTCTATGGTCCTACGCCTTCTGTTATAGTCTTACATCTTTGTAATTTTAACTTTTTTTCTAGTTGTAACTTCAACTTCCTCAACTGAAACTTTAACTCGTTTAGTACCTCTTCATAGCAAATTTTCTACAAAATTCATATAGCAATTATAATATAATATACTACCACTCTTTTATATTACCTGAGTAATCTATTATTTTCTGCTTCCTCCCACTTTTTGTCTTTCAAAGAGCGGAATTTAGTTGGCTCAGTGTTTTGCAATTCATACAACTCTTAGAATCAGATATTTTTTTATTAGGTAAATATAATATGAAGATTGAGAGATTCAGAGAGATTCAACTAATATTATTATAGTATAGTACAAAAATTTCAAGTTTTTAGTACACTTTACTGGGTTCACAAATAAAATAATCTATCCAAGCTTCCAAAAAAGTACTGCAAAACATATAAAAAAAATTTTTGATTAATTGAATTGCTTGTATAACAATCTACAAACTTGAGCATACTTAGGACGTCTCCCCTGTTGGTTGAATTATCAAAATTAGTCTTGTGGATCATGAGATATCTTCAAAAAATGTTTCACCAACTATATAAATTCTCTTTCAACAATAGTATTGTTGAAAGAGAATTTTACATAGTCAAAGAAAAGTTTTCAAAGATATCTCATGATTCACAAGGCCGATTTTGACGATTCAACCACCACTAGATTCCTCTCAATGAGCTCTATAACTTCAATTAGAAGCCCAAAGGTGGTTAACTTATTACAAAAAAAAAGTTTTAGAATGATGCAGCCTATATTCACAAAACCCTAATTTCTATGTGTAAACCACGTCATGTTATACTATGACCTCTCTCTGGCTAACTGGCAAATCACCAATTAAAGTATACTTTATGTAGGAGGAGGGGGATTACTTTATAGTAAAATAGTATTACGTAATATCTGTCACTGCCCTAACCTTCTCTACAACTTTTATTAAGAGAAAATTAGTTTCAATTGATTAAAGCTTGATAATTATTATAATTTTTTTATTGTTTTACCCGCGGTTCTATTGAAGCGCGGAGTCACGTGACTTAGCCGTATTATTGATATTTAGTAGCTAACCCATAAAATTTTTTCCGAAACGTGATTTTTAGCCAATTAGATCGAAAGATCAGGTGTAACGTAATCAAATACAGTACGCGAAAGCAAAACAATCGAATAAGCGAAAGATTTAATGCATCTTAGGGCTAGGATTAAGGTTAAGGGATGGGCATAGGTTATACCAAAATTTCGCAAGGAATTTTTTTTGTTAGATCATATAAAGCAGTTTTATAAACAAAATTTCGAGTTATTGGCGATTTTTGTAAAAGGCGTAATTTTCATGTTACACCTGATCCTTCAATCTAATTGGCTAAAATCACGTGCCGGAAAAAATTTTGTGGGTGAGCTAGAGGGGTTGTATTACTGTATTAGCCAGTCGATCATGTTGTATCGGCTGGCTTAGCCGGCTTAGCCATGGCTGTATCAGCCGGCTTAAAACACTACTTGCGTGCCTGTAGAAATCCTTATTTATAGAGTAACCTTGAGCACTTCATATAATGAAAATCGTTCACTCGACTTAGTCAGGTAAGTATATTAAGATGCACTTTAAGATGAAATATCCTACCAATTCTACTAATTTCACCAATTCTATTCTATTAATTTTACTAATTCTACCAATTTACTAGTTCTATTAGATCCACCAATTCTTTGAATTCCACTAATTCTATTAATTATGCTATATGCGCCTCTTATACGTACTACTTATTTTACTGATCACTATATCAAGATCACGAAGTATTTATTGTAGCAAAAATATCCTTATTTATATATGTATAATGGAAACTTCGTTTCCGCTAATATCCAACGGATCAGAATATTTGTATTGCTTATTTCCGAAGATGCAATTGATTGTCTAATTTGTTAATGCGTCGTCGGTCCTACTTTTACCCGCGACAATACGTAATCATCGTCTGGAGTATTAGTGGAGACCAAATTTTGTGTAACAATACGTAATAATCGTCCGGAGACCAAATTTTGTGTAACAATACGTAATTATCGTCCGGAGTGTTAGTGAAGACCAAATTTTGTGTAACTATACGTAATCATCGTCCAGAGTGTTAGTGGAGACCAAATTTTGTGTAAGATTTGTCCGCACCTATTTTTAGACAGGATAAACATCAGTATTTTTAATTTGTCTGTTTCTATTTTTATCTAACGACCCTAATAAATTTTTAACTCCGGACATTTAACAGTATCTGTTCTTTTAGTTTAATTCAAATTTATACTGTATGACTTGTTACGCACAGAACTCACTTCGTAGACAATAGCATTATTTTATAGACGACCAATTCACTGACAAATTTATTTCATTTTATTGATAGCT
This sequence comes from Racocetra persica, assembly GCA_910592285.1. NCBI lineage: Eukaryota > Fungi > Glomeromycota > Glomeromycetes > Diversisporales > Gigasporaceae > Racocetra > Racocetra persica. Next base: position 7,020 of record CAJVQC010001468.1, read on the forward strand.
TATATCATAAATAATCTATTTTACTGACAGTCTATTTCACAAAATAATTCCAATGACTGTAATTAGGATTAGTTTAGAACTAGTGTTAAGTCTAGTGCAATTCCTTAGAAAAGATCTTTTCCGTAAAATAAGCTGTCGGTGAAAAAAACTTACTATAAAATGAGAGTTGGTGTAATAAACTATCTATTAATAAATTTGCTTGCAAAACAAAATAAACCTGTTTGTGAACTAATTATCGTTATATAAGGTGTCTGTGAAGTGATTGTCGTTGAAATGAGACGGATCCCTGTAACTTTAGCTAACCTTGGCATAAAAGTACCAGCCTTTATTATTTATGAACATATTTGTACATGCAATTTTACTCATAGTGGTTCGTTGTGCGTGCATAAGTTATTACTATTTTCTGCGCAAAATGTGCTAAAACTAAAATAACATTCACGTATATGAAAATTTGCTAATTCGTATTTTTAACAGTGCATAACATATTTTGCATGATTTATTAAATAGATAATTTTGACCCAATGTTATTGTTTTTAAGGTAAATAAAGCTTTTTAAAACAAATTTTAATTTTAATAGGAGTTTTGACTTTTTTAAAAAAAAATTCTAACTCTCAACATAGTTTCGCTTTTATGATAAAATTTGTAATGTGAACATCTTTATTATTCAGACATTTGAGCTGATTAGGATTAGGTAAGAATAATTTGATTCGTCAAAATCAAGGATACCAATATTCTTCCACGTTTTAAGATAAAAAAAAAATTTGATTTACATCACAGATTAAGGCAAAACTATAAACTATTAATATGAACTAATAAATCATGTATATTCCTTCGTAAATACTTAAACCAAATAAAAATAATAAATGCGTATCAATTTCCTTTGGTCATTTCCTCAATAGGCAATTTAACCGACATCACGCAGTGTGAAAATTTACTAACAAAATATAACTACCAATAATAAAATGTTAAAATATCATTTTGTGTGATGCAAGTATACGTTTGCTGGGGAAATGACCGTCAGGGAATTGAGCGACATTGCAAAATGATACATTCTCGAATCTCATATAACATACAAATCTAACCCAATAGTATGATATAATTTTATAAAATTACGTAAGTGCAAAAAATAAATTACCAATCAAATCTGAGATTTCTGAGATTTACGACTGATCATTTAAATTTGTGAAATATTATCTTCAAAGATCATTCATGATTTCCAGTTTTTAGAATTTCTACTATCTTAAAAATTTCCATTTATTTCCCAAAAAAATACATTAATTCTAATATATTCGATTGCAAATATGGTTTATTTGAAATCGTGCAATTTCAAGTGGTCACACAAAGGGACTGTTAATATAATTGAATTTTTGTATAAATTTGGGATTTTAGCGCATTCCAACAACGAAAAAAAACAAAAATCTGAAGAAATTATAAAATATATTCTTACTATAATCTAAAAGCACCAAAAATACCTCAAATTTAAATTTTCGAGCCTGGACACTAAAGCTCATTTAGTATTATCCATAATAAGTTGCACCACCTCATAACGATAAATAAATGAATATAATTTATAATCTATTTCAAAAATCAACAGAGTTAGGCTCTGAAGACGTTGAATTTTATTATCAAAATGGGGTAGAAATCGAAACAGATGTACATAAAATATTCTCTTATTATCTAAAATCCGCTGAAATTGGTGATGCAGATGGAATATATTTCGTTGGTACCTGTTATGAAGAAGGAATCGGTGTTAAAAAGGATAAAAATAAGGCTTTCATTTATTATCAAAAATCTTCAGAATTGGGGAATGCTAATGGAACATTTGCGCTCGGCCACTGTTATGAAAGTGGAATTGGTGTTGAAAAAGATGAACATAAAGCATTCATTTATTATCAAAAATCAGCAGAGATAGGGCACGCTAGTGGAACATTTATGCTTGGCAACTATTATGAAAATGGAATTGGTGTTGAAAAGGATAAACGTAAGGCATTCAATTATTATCAAAAATCTGCAGAGATGGAGGACGTTAATGGAACATATAATGTTGGACGTTGTTTTGATGTAGGAATTGGTGTTGAAAAAGATGAACGTAAGGCTTTCATTTATTATCAAAAATCTGCAGAGATGGGACATGTTAGTGGAACATATAATGTTGGACATTGTTATGATGTAGGAATTGGTGTTGAACAAGATGAACGTAAGGCTTTCTTTTATTATCAACAATCTGCAGAAATGGGGCATGCTAGTGGAATATTTGCGCTTGGCAACTGTTATGAAAATGGAATTGGTGTAAAAAAGAACGAACGTAAGGCTTTCACTTACTATCACAAATCAGCAGAGATAGGGCATGCTAGTGGTGCAAATAGTGTCGGATATTGTTATCGAAATGGAATTGGTGTTAAAAAGGATGAACACAAGGCATTCATTTACTATCAGAAATCAGCAGAGATGGGGGACGCTAGTGGAACATATAATGTTGGATATTGTTATGACGAAGGAATTGGTGTTGAAAAAGATGAACATAAAGCATTCCTTTATTATCAAAAATCTGCGGAAATGGGTGACGCTGATGGAACATATAATGTTGGATATTGTTATGACGAAGGAATTGGAATTGAAAAAGATCAACGTAAGGCTTTCACTTATTATCAAAAATCAGCAGAAATGGGAAGTGCTAGTGGAACTTATAATGTTGGATATTGTTATGATGAAGGAATTGGTGTTGAAAAAAACGAACGTAATGCTTTCATTTATTATAAAAAATCAGCAGAGAAGTTACAGAGGTATCACTAATTTCATTTTGATTACATAATGCAATTTTCGAAATTCCTGCGACATCATCCATGTTAGCAGCTTTTCGATAGTATTCGAAGGCTTTGTGGTCATCCTTACTGACACCACTTCCATTATAATAGCATTCACCAACATTATATACACCAACAGTGTTCTCCATCTCTGCAGACTTTCGATAATAAATGAATGCTTTATTTTTATCCTTTGCGACTCCAATTCCATGTCGATAGCAATATCCAACACTATTTGTCCCACTAGCATGTCCCATCTCTGCAGATTTTTTATAATAAATAAATGCTTTGTGTTCATCCTTTTTAACTCCAATTCCACTTTCATAACAGCTGCCAAGCGCAAAT
>CAJVQC010001469.1:0-10168 GCA_910592285.1 Racocetra persica
TTCTAATCTTGTTGGTACTACCAAGGTTATAGAGATCCCATTCCAACCGATCATCGAAAGACAGTAGCCATCGTACAAGTAGAATATTCGAAATTTGTCACCAGTGGATTTCGAACCTCCTACCTGGCAGACATATCGCTTGGGGGTGCGACAACTTAACTACTTCACTAAGTCGCCACACCCTTAATTATAAGTTAATTTTATAGTATATTATAGTATTGTTATAGAATAGTTTATTATTTTATTAGTTTATTATTTCAACATTATTTTTTTATTTTATTATTTAGTTATTATTATTAAAGTAGAATTTAACAGACATATATTATACTCAACACTTAACACTTAACAATTAATAATTAGCAATTAAGGATAGAGTGAACATAGATTATTTTTAATAGTCCTCATGTAGTATTCATATGAAATCATGTGATTGACCAATCAGAATTATAAAAACAACAAATTTGACTAATCAGGATCAGTAATTTTTGTGTGATCTAAGAAAATTTGGGGCTACCTAAGTAATTTTATCAATATATGAAGTAGATTTTTTTCAAAAGATACAGTATTCATAATTTTGCTATTATAAATAAGAGACCCAAAATTATATACTAGAAAAATTTGGTGAAGATTAGTCACATTTCTAAAAAGTTTTATCAGAGCCAAATTTTTGCTATCTATGTAAATTTTAAAAAACTATATAGATCATATGAAAAATGATCTATGTCCACCCTACCCTTAATGATTAGCAATTAACAATTAGCAATTAATAATTAGTGATTAATATTTAACACTTAATGCTTAGTAATTAATATTTAATACTTAGCAATTAATAATTAGTACTTAATATTTAATAATTAGCAATTACATTTTATACTTAGCACTAAGTAAATTATGCTTAGATGCAATGATTAGTGATTAGCTCTAAAGATATAAAAAGGATATAAATTTTCCTAAGTTAATATTAATTTGTATTGTCCACCTTTTAGACCCAGATTCATTTCTTCTCTAAATTCTCTCTTGTAATATTATAGAATTCTTTAAGAATAAAAATCTAAAGATAGCCTATCTTATTCTCTTTAATAAATATATATTTTATCTATAAACTATTGTGTGCCTGAACTGCTACAGATAGAAGAGTATAGTTTCTAGTTGTAGTAGAAATTATACTTATCTGTTAGACACTGCTATAAATTCCTGTAGTTATGTCATTGTTATAGTACTGCTGTTAAGAAAGCTATAGTACTATAATAGTATATTATATATATATTTAAAAGTATATATTAACTATATATACAATATTTGATTATCTATTTAAGTAATCTACTTATTACTAAGTTCTATACTAGATATCATATCTATAAAGGACGTGACAAAAATCAGGTAATTTTTTAGAAGAGAAGAGGTAAAAAATTTAAAATTATATATAAAAACCTGATCAAAATATATAATAAGAGGGGGAGAGGGGTAAGTCTCTGATAAAAAAAATCAAGTGATAAATGATATTGCCTTAACTCAATTAAGAGATTACTTATTTAAACTATCTAAACCTATAGTTTATTTTATAATTAAACAAGAGTACTGTTTTTCTTATTTTCAAATATTTGGCTTAGCAAGCTTAATCATTTTAAAGAACTCTTTATTCTCAAAAATAAATCTGCTAGAGCTTTCTGTATTTATAATCTGACTAATCTAGATTTTAATAACTTACATTGAGTTCAAAAACTTGTACTTATAGTTAGTTTTTTTGATCTTTTCTACTATTATCTACTTTTGCTTTTATAAAGTTTATTCAAACTTCAGTACTTCTTTTCAAGTTATCTAGTATTTTTTATTTTAATACTTTCTAGTTAGTTTTTTAAATTACTAATTTAGATATTCTGAAAAAGATATTAGTTGTTTAGTATCTATTTAATAGATTATTTTTTCTAGTTAATACCCTAGTAGTCTGATTGATATAGTACTCTTGCTAAATATCTAGTTTTTGTTTAATTATACTAACTTTAGATATATTCTATTCTAGTAATATTGCTAAAAGTTTGTACTACTTCTCTATTTAGAACTTGTTAAGTAGATATTCATCTCTTTAGTTCTTTAATTTTAAATATTTATTATAGATTTGAACTAATTAATATTAGTTTGCATATCTTTGTATAACTTATATATTATATAAATTTCTAATAATCTTTTCAAATATTTGATATACTTTAGTTACAGATTCTAAATTTAAAAGACAATAACTATTCTATAACAAAATATTTAAATTTTATTACTAGTAGAATTTAAACTCTAGATATACTACTTGGAGATGTAACAACTTTATTACTTTACTAAATCACTATATCTTTAAAATATAAAATTATTATAGTTATTAAAAAATACTATAAAATATCAAATATTTTTATAATCATTACACTTTTCCTAATGATCCTCTGAACAACACAATAAAAAAAACTGACCTACAGAAAAACACTATATGAAGGTCCAAGAATATACTATTTGCAGTTTTGATTTTAAATAAGCAGTTGTCAACAAAGCCTGTAGACATAAAATACTGAGGAGCAGATGTAACTTGGGTGGTTTTTCTTAGAGTCAAGCTTTTGTATTTCAGTAGACTTCTCAAAATATTTGGCATTCAAATCAGAAAAGTATTTTGGAAACAGAACTTACCTCTGAACAAGTTGCTGTCAACAAAGCTTGAAAGATATGAAACACTAAGAAGCAGGTGTAACTTGAGTGGTTTTTCTTGGGGTCAAGTTTTGTGCTTCTCTTGAAACAAACTTCCCAGGATATTCGGCATCTAAACTAGAAGATTTATTCTAAAAACAAATAGTGGAATAGCTTTTGCTGTATTAGTATAGGCTTGAAGATACAAAACTATATGACTATAAAACTTACAGAAGAACCTTATATACTCTTGTTGGTCTTCACTTTTTTTTTAGAAAAAATTTTGTAAAAAGTGGTCGATTTAGCTTACTTTCTCCAAAAAATTGACATATTGTTTATTTACCAAATCAAGCAGTATTGTTTACATTTATTACCTATCACAACAAACATGTGAATACAGGAATATAGATAACTAGATTACATGCCTCGAATGTAGCAACCTGGGCAAATGATGCTTCAAGCCTAATGGTGCAAATTTCTGATCTCTCTACGGTACTAATATCGAAGAAGCTTTCTCTTTTTTTTGTTTTTTTTTTAGGTTTTAAATTTAGACATGCTATATATATAAATTAGTGTAAAGAATAGTTTAGATAGTAGTATATAATTTTTAAAGAGCTTAACACAGGCTTATAATTGTAACCATTTGGTATAGATAAAAAATCCCACATTTAGTTTAGTTTTTTCATAATTCCTTTTTTCTTTTATTTTTTTTATTTGTTTTTTATATATTCCTCTATATTTTTGTGTTTTTTTTTATAAAAAAATTTTTTTTTTCACTTCTTTATGAGAAGATATCATCAGATTGGTGATATCCTATTGTAGGACAGTGGTTGGACAAGCTTCTGGTTAGAGTATTATCTTAATTGATCATATTTTACTGGTATATCCAGGTTATCTATAGATAATTGGTTAGATTATACAAGGCAACCGCAGGATATCAGATTCTAGTTTTAATATTTATGATATTTTCATGAATTTGGTTTTGATTAAATAAAAAATACTGGTGTAATCTGCCTAAGTGAAAAAATATATATATATATTTTTATAATAATACTATAAAATATTAATAATATTTTATATTTAAAATTATAATATATTTAAGAATTTGTATTAATACTTATCATTATTATATTATTTTAAAGAGTATTGCTATTTGTACACTAGTGTATATACACATTGTTATACAAAATTATTAGAAAAGTCAATTAAAATTTAGGATCAAATGTAATATGTAAATTATTTTTTTGTATAACAAAAACAAACTTTTTAATAAAAAAATCAAAAAATCTTAATATCTTAAAATTTTATATATGAAACCACTTGGTATTCTAATTAAAAAAATTCTTTGCTAAATTTTGTATATAATTATATTCTTACTAAATTTCAAGTCTTGCCCTAACTCTAAAATTAAAGAAATTTAATTTTTTTAATACAAATTTGTTTGTTTATTTTATTATACATATACAAATATATGTACAAATTTAGAAATTTTCTATTTTAAAATAATATTTGAAATAATATAAAATTTTAGTTTGAATTAAATTTAATTTAAACTAAATTTAGTTTATTAAAAATAAAATTTAAATTATATTTCAGAATAATTTTTTTATAATTTAGTAATTTTATTTTGATTTAAACTAATTAACAAATTTAAAGAATTTTTATTAGAGTCTAATATGAATTTATCTAAATTAAAAACTTATCTATAATATACCAAGCAGAAACTTGTTGATTTGTTAAATACAACTTGTTTTAATAGCTTTTGACCTTTCTTAGAATTTTTAACTTACTAAAAATTTTTTATTTATTAACTAGTAACTATCTACTTATCAAAATACAAATTATAAAAATATAAAAGAAATTAGTACAAAAATAAAATACAAAGATTTAGATAAATATACAAGTAAAAAAAAAAAAAAATAGAGTAATAAAAAAAATTTAGTCTATTCTAATAATTACAATTATAAGCCTATATTAGGCTTATAAAAATTATATACTATTAAAATAAACTAATTTTTACTCTATATTTATTTACTTAGTATATAAAAGTAAAAACCTAACAGAAGAAAAAAATTTCATTAACTTGATTATTATAAAGAGGTCAAAACAAGATTTTAAAATATTATTTGTATAAATATTTTGTATTTAAGATATATATACATATATTTGTTGCTACTGCTATTTACTGCTACTATTTGCTAGTAAATATATGACTAGACAAACTATTCTAGTTATATTTAATCTAATTTAAAAATTAAACAACACTAACTTGTTTGGTGTATATAATATTAATCTTTAAAAATAATATGCTAAAATGCTTATTTTTTTACAAAATTATCTCAAAAATAAGTAGTAAACCAATAAGAATATGAGTTTGTTGTAAATTTTATAGTTATATTTTTTAATTTTTAAGCTTTTTCTATACTTGACAAGAATTTATTTACTACTTGTTTTCAAAATAAACCTTCTGGTTTGGATGCTAAATATCTTAAAAAATTCACTCAAGAAAAGCAAGTTTGATTAAAAAAACTATCAAAACACATCTACTTCTCAGTATATCATATTTAATTTAGACTTTATCAACAAAAACTACTCATAATAAAACTAAGAATAGTATCTACTTCAGTATTAGAAAATTGAACAAAAAACTACATTATATTTATATATTTAATTAATTTTGAATATATGTCTAATTAACTTTAAAAATAATTGAATACAGTAATTTTTCTAATACTGGTCTACTTAGTTATTTTTTATATTGTTTTTCTGTAGTTGGTTTTATTGTTGTTGACCAAGAGATTGTTAGAAAAAATTATGTTTGTATACTTTAGGATATTATTTCTAAACAATATAGTATTTTTTAATATTTTAATATATTTTAAATGACCAGAATTTAAAATATAAAAAATTAAAAATTTAAAACATTAAATATAGATTTAAAATTTAAAACTTTTAAATATATTTTTTTAATATAAACTTCTAAAAACCAATACTTAATTATTTAAACATGTAAACTTAAAGTATACAAGATATTTTTAATTCTATACTAGATAATTTTGCTAATAAAGTTTATATATATTTTTAAATTAGATAACAAACCTTTTTTTAATAGGAATAACCTTATAATATATAGTTATTGCATGTGAAGTATGCAATAACTGCTGTATTTTATGGGCGATGATGATTGGTTGGTAACCCCTACGATCAGAAGAGAACATAAAATACAGCAGTTGATGCATACGGTAACGGTTTTATTCAATGATTTACTAAAAAAGTGCTATAAAATAATCGATTTATTTTATAGACTGACCATAGTAAAGCATTGAATAGTATTTATTATTTTTTAACTATTACTAATAGAGACATTAATAGAATTACAATATTTTACAATAATCTTTGTAAATGTATAATATATTTTAAAAGTATATAGTAACATATATATTTTTCTTTAAATTATAAATATATAAACTATAATGATTAATTAGAGCTATAAAACTATTTATTATTGTAAGTAATACTGTACACGCGTTAATACAACCCAAAGTAATCATCAGTAATATTAAATATTATAAATGTGTACTTGTGTGTTAGAAAAAATATATGCCATTTTACAATTAAGTTTATGCCTAAATACTAAATATGTAAAACAATTTAGATTTTCAGTTGGATCATTTGCATCGTTACTTTTTACTAAAATTCAAAAAAGAATATGAGCTACTTATTCTTAATTTTGACATTCATAAAAATTTTTATTGTATACCAAGGTTTTTAGAAATTATTACAAAAAAAATTGTTTATATCAATTTAGTACGTCAAAATTTAACCCGAGTCATTTTTCAATTGGTAAAACATGATGCGTAACATATTTTAAAAGTTCTAGTATTTACGTAAATCACCGATCGAATGTGCTGTAACATCTTATAATCACTTGTTTTTTGATTTTTTTTTTTTGAATTTTTTTTTTAAATTTACTTATTGAATTTTTTTTTATTATATTTGCTATATTCGACCAACCGGCACCATTGAAAGTAAGCACAAATCGCTTAATTCTTATCTACAAAGTTTACCAAATAACATACTTATAATTATAACTATAATTATAATTATTTATTTAATTTCTCAAACTCTTTAACCTTTTTCCAAATGTTTATTCTATCCACCATTTCTTCTTCAATTTCAAATTCCAAATAAGGTTGAGCTGCCCACCTTTCAGCAATCAATTTTACACCATCAATTCCTGGTTTAATCGCAATTCCGCCTAAATTATTAGTTTCATTATTTTCATATTCTGAATGATCAATTACCAAAGCACCACCCAAAACTAAATTTCTTTTATACATCAATTCTTTTTCATACATATCAACAATACGAGTTATATAAAGATTAGATAAAGAAATTGATATATCAGCTACATCATTTATATTTTGTTGATCAAAATATAAATTATGAAAATTATGAATAACTTTTGTTGAGGATTGTTTAGATTTTGAATTTTTGTTTTTTTTGTTGTTAAAAGATTGTTTTGAAGAAGTTAAATTAGATGAAGTTGAAGAAGTTTTAAAATTTTTTGAATTTAAATTAGTTAAAGGACCAGAAACTATTTTATCAATTTGTAGTAAGATTTTTCTCATAGATTTTACAATCGTTTCAAATTCTTCAAGAATTTTATGAATTTTTGAAAGAATTTCTTCAATCTCTCGAGATTGTTTGTAAATAACACGAGTAAGAGTTTGAGGTTGAAATATTTGATCTAAAATATTTGTACTAACGATTGTGGTATTCGTAATAATTCTAGATACTTTTGATTGTGAAGAATGTAATACATTTGATGTTGCTTGACGTTGTGTTAGAATATTAACTAAGGAAGAGAATAAATTACAAGATTGACTATGGATTATTGACCAATTTTTACATAGATCGTCTAAACGATTAAGTTGAACTATATGATTTGGTGTAGACATGAGAGACTTTAGAAGGAAAGAAATTTGGCAATCCAGATCAATTATAATGATTTATCACGTGATAGAAAATTTTTTATCATGATAAGATTATCAAACGATGCAAAAATAGATGCATGCAATAAAATTTTTTAATATCTCTGACATTGGAAAGACATGAGAACATATGGAGAATGGTGATTCATTGTCGAATATTGCTGGCAAAGTTTTAGTTGTTAATGGAGAAGTTATTAGAGACACGGAACAGCCTTGGAAATGCACGTATGAAGGATGTAACAAATCATTTAAAGTTCGGTCAAAGTTGGAGAGACATCAAATATCGCATACAGAATTGGTAACCAAATACATGTATTTTTATTCATGAAAAAGACCAGTAGGTTATTAATTTTTATATATCAAATAAATTATAGCGGCCTTTTAAATGTCCGGTTCCTAATTGTGAAAAAAGTTATAAACGATTAGATCATTTACAAATTCACACAGTTGTGCATGGACAAGATCCAAAGCCATTCAAATGTGAAACAGAAGGCTGTGAATCAAGCTTCTCAATAAAACATCATCTAAAGAGGCATAGAAAAGAAATACACGAGACAGAGAGAATATATAAAGTAAGTATATAATCACATATCCACGCATATTTTGATCTTTGACATTGAATAATGACTGTCTCGATGAGACGACTGTTTTGGTGGTAAAATTATTCACTATCAAAGATTTTATCATTTTTAATAGTAATTCCAAATATGCACGAATATGATAATCGAGATAGCTATTAATTAAAAAAAAAAAAATTAGTGCCATGTAGAAGAATGTGGATCAACATTTACACAGGATTATTTATTAAGAAAGCATATGACCATACATACTAAAAAGAAGCCTTATCCTTGTGAGGATGAAGGATGTGAAAAAAGTTTTTCATCTTCAACCAAACTACGAATGCATAAGCGAGTTCATTCTGGTAAATTTTATTATAACCATATCTTTATAATTATTATATTATCCTATACACATACACAAAATGTTAAAAGTATTTAAATAAAAAATCCATGAAAATTAAATTTAGATCAGAATAGATGGAGATGTGCATTTCAAGGATGTGAACAAGAATTTCCAAAGATTAACGAACTTCATACTCATATACGAAATGAACATGAAGCTATTTGTGAATTATGTAACAAAACAGTGAAAGATATGAAAGCACTTAGGAGACATATGATAACACATAATCCCGATCGTATTTTATTTCCATGTGATTGGAAAGATTGCGAAAAACATTATTATAGTGTATGTTATTAAAAAAAAATATATATATATATTATTATAATTTTCAATGTGAACAATAAAATCCGTGAACAATTTTTCAACATTAGAAAAAGGCGGTTTATGCACATATTCGAGCAGTACACCAAAAAGATCGTCAATTTGACTGCTATGTTCCAGGATGTGGGATGTCTTTTGCATACAAAAAAGTTATGGATAATCATATTAAGAATATTCATGAGGTTAGTCTTGAAAAAAATTGTAAAAATAATGTTTTAAATACTAAACAATTTAATATAATATAATTTAATGTAATTACATTTGATGACAATGTTGACAGCGTCCACGTTCGCGTAAAGTTCGAAAGCTTAATAAAGATGACAAGATCAATCGTAATGTAACCGAAATTGAGCATCTTACAGGTTTCGGATACTGTAATTCGGGTAGAAATATATCATGTGTGGTTGAGGGATGTGAATTCATGTTCAAACGTCAGTATGATTTAAATAGACATATGAAAAGTAAGCATTCAAATTAGAAAAAAAAAAGCCCCCTTTACGAAATTCATGAAGAGTATCGGTAGTATTCTATTAGTTTGTATAAAAGTCATGACAAAATTTGATTTATTTGTAAATGGAAAATCAAATTTCACGCTTTAATATATAATCTAAAAACATTAGAGTTTTTAGAATAAAGAAGTCTTTAATATCATCACTATGATTAAGAAAATGAAATTTTACGGTTTAGTAATCTAAAAACATTTGAGTTTCTAGAATAAAAAATAAAAAAGCCTTTAATAATCACCACTATGAACATCACTATGATTACAGATTCTAAACAATGCGTGTAATATGTATTAGATATTAACAAATACATATACACATAGACACTTTATTAGATGCCTTTAAAATCATGAAATGTCATTACGAATCTCATGAAAGAATCAATATAAAAAAAAAGAAAAACTACAAATACATACATATAATGTTACAGTATTACAAAAATTAATAGACAGGATCATAACAAATTGAATAAAAGACTTTTTTTTTTTTTTCTTATACAATCATAACAGGTAACTTAGGGAATTATACAGAAGTTTTTGTGGAGTCATCGACATTAGACATTTGAACTTCAGGTTCATCTTTTAATTCTATAAATCTTTCTTGATGTTTCCTTCTAGCAATAAGGACCAACCAAGTACCAACAGCAAATCCAGCCAAACCGGCAAGAATGCTAAATGTAATAATCAATGTTTCGGCCAAAGGAGATAATTTTCTAGTACTATC
>CAJVQC010001470.1:0-10166 GCA_910592285.1 Racocetra persica
AAAATCACCTCCGGCCTAGTAAATAATTGCCGGCTTAGCCCAAACTAGAGCATAACGTGTAAAGTGATGCTTTTCGTTTGGGTCATTAGGTCATTATGCATGCTACAATCTGATGATGCGACAAAATTGGTTGGATATTAGTACATATCGGTTAGATTGAAAGAGTTTATGCATGCAAAGCTTAATTAAGATTTGGAACCGGTTTTATTTCGAATGTTCTAACCGGTCAAAACCAGTCTTAACACATGAAAAAAATTAACCTATATATATGGTTATTGTAACTTTAATTTTTGAACGTTTTTGCTTTAACGCATAAAAAATATGTCATCGACTGCGAGAAAAATTGTATAAAAGGAAGAAAATGGTAATTAGCGTTAGTATCCAATTCTCTTTATTTTGTAAGCTAGTGTGGATTGCACGTAAGATGTTAGCGATTAAAAAAGAAGAGTGGTAATAAAAATAAAACCGCAAGATACTGATATTGAATCACCAAAATTTTTTTATGTCGTAATGAAGTTACCTTAATGTTAATTGATAGTTTATCTCAAATAATAATCAATAAAAAAAAAACCCCCTGGATTTTTTTATGTTCCATGAAAAATTATTAAAGTTGACCATAGTATAAGCATTAGGATCAGTAAATATTTAAACAATTATCAACTTCTAAAAAGATGAGTAGAATCTACTAAAGGATATTTTGTATAGAATTAAAGAATGCATTGTATTGGTATGTCAATTTAGCATATTTGGAAATTAACTATGTTGAAAACCTTATATGTGTAATATATTTTTTTCTTTGATTTAAATTTTTTTTTTTACAAAAATGATGGGTAGACAAGGGCATAATTTTAGAGAATTTTTTCATTTGGCTAAACCTGCCAAACCTGATAATCCTAAAGCGAATAAGAAGGCAGTTTGTTTGTTAGGTGTGCAGAAATATACTTTATCATTTCTCTTATCAATCCAGACTGCTTTGTTTCCAACAAAGTGAAATTATGTCAGCACCACCTTTGAAATTGTCCAAACTTTAAGCAGAGTATAATAAAGATGAGTTTTTGGAGTTTTTTTTATGATCAGTAGTGTCTGAGGATGTTAAAAAAATTAAAAAAAGCAGTGAAGTAATTATTTACAGTATCATTATTACAAAATAATTTTAAAAGCTAACATATATTGTCTGTATATTAGTTGCTAATAAATCATTAGATTCTGCATCTGAAGATAAAATTTCTACCACAATTTTCATAATTTCTGAAATTTCAAAAATTAATTTGCCAAAAAACAAATATCAGTTACTAAATATGTTACACACTCATTATCAGAGAAGAGTAAACCATATTTAAAAACTTGATATTGTGCATAATTATATCAAATAGTCTTCCTTTTACTTTCATAAAAAATTATAAAACACAAAGGTTTTTAATTTTATTGTACTATCTTTAAAGCTACCCAATAAGTAGGTAATAAGTAATCAGATTCTTCTAGTATATTTAGAAAGTTGGCTAAAGATATTTTGCAACATGTATATAAAGATACAATTAGAATAATATTAGTATTTAATAGCTAAACTAATATCAAGCAGAAACATCTTTTTGGTATTATCTTGATTACTTCTAAGATTGAAGCTTTGATTTAGAATGCATATGATATTTAATGATTAATGATCAAGAACTGAAGATATAAATCTTTTTATTAATAATATAATAGATAGTACAGAAAAAAAAAATATAAGAATTAATTATTATATATTAGATTTTGCTAATGAATATGCAGTTGTGAGATAAATATTAAATATATACAGTTAAACTCCTCTATAGTCACACCTTCAAGATACAAAAAACTGTGATTGTAAAGAGGTGTAACTAATATAGAGGTATTTTCTATATAGTTATAAATAATTAGTAAAAATAAATTTGTAATTATATCAATTTTTGTGACTATAAAGGAGGTGACTATAGAGGATTTGACTATATATATTTATTTTATCACAAGTATTTCTATTTAATTACAGTCAGATCTCTATAAATGCAACCTTCCTAAATATATATTTTATAAAAAACCTCTATAAATGTATACCTTGTTGTATTTCTATTACATATACACTTATAGATTTTTATCTCCCTAAATATAATTTCTCCTTAAATACAAGATTTTTTAAAATTTCTATAGTGTTTGCATATATTGCATTTAAAGAAAGTTGACTATAAAATTATTTTTTTTGCTTTTATTTTTATAGATAACAATTAAGAGTTAAATTTTTTAATAAAATCTTTTTACTTTGCATAGTATATTAAGTAAACTTGGTTTTCAGAGATATTTTTAAGTCATCAAATATATATAAACAAATATTCAAAAGTTCAATACATATTATAAACTACTTTTGTTTATCTTCATATTTTACTGAATTATTATAAAATGAACAAATATTTTATTATAATCAAATTAATTCTCTTATAATATCAGCTAAAACATGTTAAAATAGTTTTATTTTTACTTTTATTTTATTTAACAACTGAAACTGCACTTAAAGTAAATTTTTTTTAAAATAAATAAAATATATAATTTTAATATATTATATTACTTTTTTTACAATTAGATGCTTGTTACAAAATTTATACCAATAAGAATTAAAATATCAAGTACTTCTCAGAATAAGCTATTTATATAAATAATTTTTATCAAATAATACTAGTGAAATTTATTCTCATCTGATATTATATTAATAATACAAAATTTTAATTTTTAGATTTAGCTTTATGAGCTTCAAGATTTGTTATTTTTGTTATATAGAATATTAAATCAATTTCAAAAAATATTTCAAGACCTTTTAAAATTATGTATTGCTTTGAATAGCTAGTCAAAGTTTTTGTAAATTGTAAAGATGATTTTCTAAATATAATAAGCATAATAGAAATAACTTTTACTTTTCTATTATTTGTTTTATATCAAAAATATGTTGTAAAAATTTTCTACTAATGTCTCTGGTCTCTCTTATTTACCTTTTGTTAGTAGTTAAACCACTATTACTATTATATATAGTTTAACAAAATATCAACATATATTATATATAGTTTAACAAAATATCATTATATATTTTGCATAACTTTTATTATATTAAAGAAAAGAGTTTCTTTTTGATTATAAAATATTCAATTATTTTAAAAGAAATATTGTTGATTTTTAGAACTTAGCAAAAGGTCTAGTACTAAAATTGTCTTATTTAGCTTTACAATTATTCAGAATTTGTATTAATATTGTTTTAGTTAAATATTTATAGTCTACTATAAATTTTTTATATACAAAATACTGAAACTGCTTGCTAGTATATAAACTTTATTTAATTTATAATTTAAATCTCTATTGAAATTATAAAGTATTTAGTAAAAATACTCTAACTTGTATATATACAAGCAAAATTTATTTCTGCTTATATATATATTAAGATATTTTTATTACTTATATTACTAATTTTTTAACTTTCAATTTAAAAATAAAAAAGTACTTACTATAAGTCAACTACATAGCAATATATTAAGCAAGCAAAAATATAATGAAGCTAAAAAAGCTGAATAATAATATAAACAAATTTATATTGCAGCCCTATTTAACTTTACAATAGCAATAAAGATAGAATACAGAAGATAAAGTACAAGAAGATAGAGCACAAGGAGGTAAAGTACAAGAAGAATTAATATAACATTTTTTATTTACTACAAATAATAATGAAGAAGGCAATATATCAAGTTTTAACAATTTACAAATCTATCTAAATAAAACTTCTAAAGCAAATAAAGATACTATTAATAATTTTAATACTTCTCATAAAGAAAATTGATTAATTATAATTAAAAATTAAGTTAGTACAGTAAATAATGAAAAACTAGTTAATAATAAAATTACAAATAGTAAAAAGCTTGAATTTGAATTAGGTAGAAGCATTATTTATCCTACAGATAATCTATTAGCAAAATAGAATTTATTAGAATTATTTAATAATTTATTAGAAGCTTCTATTACTTTAATGATTTTAAATAATTCATATTACTTTATAGCAAAAATTCTAAAAAATCTTAAAACAAAAATAACTACAACTTCTTGAACTATTAAGTAAACTTACTTTAGTGCTCTAAGTAAACTTATTTTTTTATTTATTTTACATATACTATAGAAGTTTTAAAGTATCAATTTGCAAACTTATTAATTTATTACAAAACATTTTAAAAAATAATAAAATTTACAAATTTAAAGTTTTCTTAAAATTATATTAAGTCAACTACTTATACTCTTTAATAAAAACTTATTTAGCTTCTCTATATAAATATTTTGATATATAGGGGGTCCTATAGCAAAAGATAACTATGGGTCAACTAATCAGATTTTGATATTTTATAATAATTACTTTCTTAAGATTCTAAACTTTTATAAAAAAATTATTATTATTACTATATAATAGAAAAAAATATACAAATTGAGATTTTATTTGTATATTTGCTATAAATAAAAAATTAATCTATAATATATACAGTATATATATATCTGGTATCGATATATATATATATATATATATTATACATTAATTTACCTGTTACCATTATACTATACCAACATTAGATTTCTAATAACATAACAACCAGGCCATTTATAGTATTAAATCTTTGTATGAACTTGCTTTGAATATATAGTTTATTAATATATAATTACTATTATGCAGGATAGCAATAGCAGATACCAACAATATATATATATATGTATATAAATTATAGAAATAATAAAATTTTTTTATATCTTTACTTAGTTTAATGATAAAAATGGAATACAGTATATTTTTTAACAATTATAAGACAAATAAGATTATTTTAACTACTTTAAAAGATTTAGATAATATATTTTTTGTTAAATATTTAGATTCTGAAAAAATTAATTCTGTATTAGATAATAATAATAATAAAGAGATTCTTGATGATATTAATTTAGATAGATTAAATAAATTTGAATTTATAAAAGTTCCTAATAATTTTATTGAGGATAAAATTTTTAATAATTTGAAATTAACTGTTAAAAAGCTTTTTGAAAAAAAATATTCATATTCTAAACAAACCTGTTTCAATCAAATTAGTTATGAATAATTTCTTGCATATTAGGCTAAATTTGAAAGTTTAGATAAAAACATGTGAGATATGGTCATTAAAGGATAGCTTATAGCTTTTCAAAAAAATGAAAATATAAAAAAAGTTTCTAAAGATAATAGAAAATATTTGCATTTCAAAATTTTTATAATAATGATATTTCAATTTGTTGTAAAGTACATATATTTAATATTTGTAATACTAGTCATTTTTCTTATATACAACAAACTAATTATATAATCAATGAAGCCAAGATACCTGATGATAGTAAACAAGAAAAAGGTGTTAATTGCACTCTAAGTTTGGTTTGGCATACAATTTATAAATATAACTATAGTGAAAAAAAATTAGTTATTATATGTGTTAACTGTATAGATCAGAATAAAAATAATTATTCATTATTTTTTTATTCATAGTTGATTGATCGCAGCATATATAATAAAGTTGAACTAAACTTTATGATATCTAGGCACACAAAATTTATTTGTAATAGTATTTTGGTTTAATTAAGATTTTTTACTAAAAAAGTATAGTTAATACTATAGATAATATAGTTTTAATTGTTAACTGTTTTATGATAATCAATTTTAATATTGCTTAGCATTATTTGAAAAGAGAAGATTTTTAGTATTACGATTTCAAAACTTACTTCTAATCATTTAAAAGCTATCTAATATTCAAAAGTATTATTACTTTTATCTTGCTTTACAATATCTAAAAGTCATTTCTATAAAGATAGTTTTGAAGATAATTATAAAACTTTTACAATGTGTTTTTTTTCTTTTGATGAAAATGTTTTACCTTTTACAATTAATACCAAGCTACTTTATTTTAAAAGACAAGAAGAATTGTATAAAGAAATTGTACTTTATATCAATTTACCTTTTTGTAAAAATTTTTTTTTTTAGTGTTAAAGTGAGGTCTTGCTTTATATCTTTATTTAGATATTTATCAAATATTTGCCTTATATAGCTATATATATATCTATCTTAAGAATACAAATTTAGACAATTTTATCTATGACCTAAACCTACTAGAGTATGCTATGTTCTTACCACATATTGAGTTATACCTAAATTTGGTGTTCTGACTATATCTAGTTA
Source organism: Racocetra persica (assembly GCA_910592285.1). Classification (NCBI taxonomy): domain Eukaryota; kingdom Fungi; phylum Glomeromycota; class Glomeromycetes; order Diversisporales; family Gigasporaceae; genus Racocetra; species Racocetra persica. The sequence goes on from CAJVQC010001470.1 coordinate 6,227, forward strand.
CCTACAGTATTCACTCCATATCTCATCATCAAATCTTGATAACTTTTAAATTGATTTATTCAGGTAATTAGTCCTTGATAGCCTCCCAATTTGGTATGCATATTATTCAAAATATTTTTTAAACTAATATACTTCTTCTAATAGGTGGCTTCTTATCCACGTTTCTTAAACCAGATACCTGTTGCTGCTACTAGTCCCATATAAGAAGCATTGGTATCACATGTTGAAAAGAGGTTTATTATGACTTTGTATCGCTTAGTTCATATAATACTCCTATTGAAATGGTTATATTATATCATCTGCTAGCTTGCATTCCTTTATACAACTTAATGTTATATGAATGCTTCAAATCTCCCACTTGTATCTCCAAGTATACTAGTCTCGTATTTCAAGTTAGACCTCTGCTACCACTGCCCAATTTGCTGTCTCCAGGTCTTAACATTTCCTAAGTTATCTAATGCAGTATACTTTTTACTACTCTCTAAGTACTCTCTTATATGGTATTCATTAGGACCATAGTTCGTGAAGACCCCCTGAGTTGCACAGCAACTATAGCACTACATACTCCCAGTCATTAGCTATTTTTATAATTCTGGTTTAATAACCTATCTTGTTAAAGACTAGTCTAATACCATAAAATTTTTAAGTGGCAAGCTAAATTACTTCTAGCTATTTCTAGTTGGTATCACATTAATGCTAGTAAATCTTAACTCTTTTCATCATAAACTTCCATATAGGTATGACCAGAGCTCTGAATTAGTACCTTTAAACGTACAGGAGTAGGTTATATTCTCTATGCTGAGTAGCCTTCTATAGTCATTCTACCAATACCAGAGGTGCTTCTAATTTTAGTTAAGACATAATCTTTACCACAGCCTATAGTTGTATATCACTGCTTCTCTCACTACTCCAGTTTTGGTAGTATAGTATTATACTTCCAAGCAAATACTTAATACTATTCTATATTAGAACTTATATGCACAATCAATTGATCATCCTTCCAAGCAAGTACCCACAAGTTAGGTATAGAAATGTTGGTATTGCTATATAGAAAAGTAATAGGATGTTGGTGTTGCCTCTAAGTTACCCCAACCAGAGAACTTATACGCACGATCTTCTATAGTTTAGATCTTCTGTAACGCCACTATCATACATAGTGTCTTCACTCTACAATTTGGTCTCTTTTTGGAAACTTCTTATTTTAGTTTTGTACTGCACTTGGACTTTCCACAGAGCTTTGCATCCGATTATAACCTCCGTAGATTATAGGAACAAATTTTATTAAAATTTGTCTCTAGCCCGACTTGAACTATTGACCTAGTCTGTAGAGGTTTGAGAGCTTAACCAATAAGCTATAGGACTCAAACCCCTTTTTGTAAAATTACTTGCCCAAAATCAGAAGAACCAAAAACAAATTAATTTTAATATATATATATCGTTTATGCCAGAATTGCATCAAGTTAATTATATACTCAATATTAACATTAGTTATTATTAAATATAAATATAACTATAAAATATAAGATATTAATTAGGTTATTATTAAGTGAAGTATAGGTACAAAATATAGATAAGTGGTAAAAAATAGTTGCTTCTTGTATTGTACAAAAATTTTTATAAAAAAAAAATAAAAAAAACTTGTACTATCAATAAATAATTGAAGTAATAATAAGCAAAATTGGTATTTTTTAAATCTTTTTAAAGAAAGTTAAAATAAAAAAAAAAATCAAAATTTTGAGATTTTTGTTGTTATAATTTCATGTGCCACATGGTAATTTTGAATTCATAAAATTTTTTATTAAAAATTGAATTAAAATTATATATTTATATTTCTGTAAAAAAAATTAAAATATATTGAAAGGGTGTTAATATTTAAAAAAAAATACAGTCAAACCTCCCTAAATACAACCTCCATAAATGCAATACCTCCCTAAATACACATTTTTGTCTTGGCTATATGAAATCATTAGTGCTAAATACACGTTCTATATTCTGCAAATGCATGTTTACTCAAAAGATTTTTTATATTATACTAATCTCCCTAAATGTACGTAGCTAATCAGAAGTCAGTATTTAAGTTTATTATACAAGTCTGCAGATCAAATATTAAAAGCTGCAATTTGATTGGCTCCCTCTAAATGCAAACCTCTCTAAATGCATATTTTAGGCTGGTCTGTACACATTGCATTTATGAAGGTTTGACTGTAGTACAAAATTTTATTTAAGGTTTTAAGTACTATTTTTTCAAAAATTAGAAATTTCATTATGATTTTTTCGTAATTATATAATAAAACTAAATTATGATTTTCTCATGATAAAGGAGCTGATACTTATTATGTAAATTCAACCCCTCTCTAGCATCAGCTATTTGACAATAACAAGTTCTAAAGTAATTATAGTGAAAACTTTATATGATTAGTTATTTTAGAACTTGCAATTGTTAAAAGATTGATTACTTTAGAACTTGTTATTGTCAAATAGCTAACACTGGAGGGGGTTGAATTTACATAATAAGTGTCAGCTCCCTAATATGATCTGTCCATAGCTATCTTTTGCTGTGGATCTCCATATAATATATTACAAATAAACTTAAACTCATCAACTATAACAAGAACTTTTTTATCTCTTTTCTTGCTATTTACTCTAAATTGTACTAAGTAAATCTCTGTTACTTAAGACAAATTTGTTCTACTTATCAAAACAAATATTTTAATATATAATATATTACAAACAGACTAAAATTGCCAATTTTATATTAAGAAAACTTCAAACTTCTTTGCCAGAAAACATACTTTTAGTTCTAAAAATTTACTAGCAATTTTCTGAAATCCTATTGGCTTGCCTCAGAAATTTCACTTTTGTATACCTATTAAAATTTTTTAAAACTCAACAAATTCCAAAAATTTGCTTACTAAATTTGAAAAACTTACTGGATAATTTTGGAAAACTCATTGGTTTTTTAAAATTTTAACAAAAAACCTACAATATCTTTATATTCTACTATATAAATCTTACTTAATACTCTAAATAAACTTATTTTTAAGACAAAAATATACCTTATATTAAAATTTTAAAATAATATCTTCTAAATTTACTTAAAAATAAACCAATTTTCAATAAACTCTTCTTCTTATATCTAAAATTTATTTAACAAAAATCAACTATATCTTTATACTCTACTAAGTAAATCTTACTTGATACCTTAAGTAACTTGATTCTGAGACTAGTATACACACAATATCTAAATCTCAAATTGGTATCTTTTGAACTTGTTAAGAAAACTAACAAAATATCTTATATAATTAAAATTCATTTTTAAATATATTTAAAAACTATATTACAGTCAGACCTTTCTAAATACAATCTCTCTAAATATATATATATGAAAAACTCTCTAAATACATGTCTTTTCTTGAGCCCAACTAATATAACACTTATAGATTTTTATCTCTTTAAATATATAACCTCTTTAAATACATATTTTTAAAATTTTTTACTATAATCCCAACATCATATATTTAGAGAAAGTTGACTATATAACTTAAAAACTAACTAAAACAATTTCTCTTAGTGTTCTAAGCAAATTTATTCCTTTTATCAAATTACATATACTCTAAAAACTTTAAACTAGATATTTCAAAACTTACTATTTTAGTTAAAATAAATTTATATTACTTATTAGATTTTATTTATTATCTTACAATATCATCGAGAAAGTTATATATATAGATATATATCGATTACTAACCAACCAGATATATAGCAATAGTAATCACCCCTGCCGAGTTTCATCGATTTCGATTATAATCGCTATATAACCAATTAATATACATATCGATTAATATCGCATTTGATATTAATCAATATATAGCTGATATAAGCAGTTAACGTCGAATTAAAATAATATCATATCGATTAAAATAAATGCACTATTGTACAT
>CAJVQC010001471.1:0-10164 GCA_910592285.1 Racocetra persica
GGTTGTATATTCTTCATAGGGGATGAGAGTATCAATAGTATATACAGGTATAGGAGTGAGAGTTGAGTTATGAATGTTTGTATCCTTAGGTAGTTTTTCATCTTGCCTGGGATTACTTAAAAATTTTGTGACTCGGTAAGGGCAGCATATTGAGCAGCATGCTGGTGAGCATACTGGTTGTTTTCTCTCCATATCTGTATAAGTTGTTGGTTAAAGGTCTCAAGAGCTTCAACCTTTTGTTGCAGCTGTTCGATCAGCTAACTCTGGTAAGCTACTTGATGTTGCAGCTGTAGCATTACAGATAAAAAAATGTCTGGTTCTGAAGAAGCGATTGGAGGACTAGAATTTGTTTCTACTACAGAGTAGCAGCTCAGTTTCCATCATGAGAGTATCTGGATCAGGACCTAGTGATCCATTACCAAAGCCAACTTCATCAGGTATAGTATCTGATTTTGAATTTGAAACTAATAGGTCTGATTCTTCTAGGGTTGCTTCTGGGTTAAATATTGGGAGAGGTGCAGTAGCATATTCAGTATAGCAGCTATCATGTTGATTAAGCTTATCTTGGTGCTTGATATGGAGGCATTCTTTACAAAGATCCACAGGGTCAGTGAAATATTGTCGGAGATTAGCAAGGGCTAACTCTTTACAAAAGTTTGGGTGGCTAGTATTGAAAGATTGGTCGAAAGTCTGTTGGAGTTGTAGGGCTTCATCCTTAGTTAGCAGATTTAGTTCAGTACATAGAACAATATCTATTTCCTCATTGTTCTAGGGCTGGTTGATATGGTCAGTCATCAGGGGTTCTAAAGCTTCAGCAATATCTTGGTTACTTTCTTGCAATAAGATCTTTGCAAGTCAGAAGATACGTGTCTGGTTTATTTCATGTTGAGATCCTGCGCTTTGGGTAGAGATGATATAGTGCTGGATTCAGGTCCAGAAATTATAGTTAGAATTGTAGAAGACATTCTGGCTAGCCTTGTATACATACATATGTTCAAGGTTGCAAAACAAAGAGCTTCAGTTATGTTTTCTATATTATACATCCTGGATCTAGTATCCAAATATTGGCAAATTTTGCAGGTGACTAGGGTTTCTTGTCCTTTACCTTGGGTATAGAAATAGATACTTCTGGGGTCACTTCGATTCAAGTCATAGTAGAAGTCCACATAACAGACTCAGCATACAAGTTGGTTATCGAGGATCCTAAGTCGTTCGGTCCTTTCTGGGTTCTTGCATTAGCAGCAATGATGAGTGTGTCTGGCACTATGATAGTAGGCTCTTTGGGCAGCTACTTTGTTGGGATCACAGCCACATTGGTATGTCTGATTCTGTTTGCGTAGGGTTGCATAAGGACAATCGATAGCAATGTGTCCTTGTTCATTGTATTCATGACAGAGATTGTTAGGGCAGTCTTTGTACAAGTGGTTCTGTTCACAAATTCGACAAGAGATATGTTGTAGGACTTGCATAGGGCAATAAACTGCGATATGTTCAATTTCTTGATAACAGTTGCAACGGTTGGTTGGGCATTTGGTGAATAGGTGAGCAGGTGAATTGCAATTTCCATATACTCAAGGAGGGTTCTGTGTTCAGCAACGATGAGGTTGATAGGTAGTCTAGTTATTTGGGTTGTCTGTGTCTAGGTTAGTGGTTTCAAATATATAAGCCTCTTTGGGGTCAAGTATTCCTGTTCATAGAGCTTCAATTTGTCCAGGTCAGTGACAGTAGATTGAGCAAGAAGAGGTTGATTATTTTCATAAATGGTAGGGGTATAGTACTTGCGATTCTTCCACTTGAAAGAGTAGCAGCCATTTTTCTAGTTGTAGCTGGCTTCAACTTTCTTGGACTAGTCATTTCCAAGAAGTAAAGAGTAGGAAGTAGCAGTGACTACTTCAACAGTAAAAGGGATGGTGGCTCCTTCAATTTGGATAGGAAGATCTTGGATAATTTCTAAAAGTTGAGAAGAAGTTCCGGTAGCAGAGATAATAAGGCTAGTTAAGGCTTGTTCAATTTTAAGTTCTAGTTCTTGGACTACTTTGTGAGCAATCATACTAATAGATGCTCTGCTATCTACAATAGCTTGGTAAGGTCTGTTTCTAATTTTAATGTTATATTTGACAGATGTGATGGTCAGTTTAGGAGGAGTAGCCATGGTTTTAGCTTCTTGGCTAAGATGAGCAGAGAATACTTTAGATAGAAGAGTTGTCTAAGAGAGTTTTCTATTTTTGTTGACTCATAAAAGGAGAAGATTTAGGGTTCTGGGCAAGGTAGTTAACATCATGATGATAAGGAGAAGGTGAGCAATTTAAGAATCTCCTATAGTTATCAGTATAGGAATAATAGCTGTCTCGTTCTCAAGAATAATCTCGATTTCAAGAATAATTATCACAACTTCTGGATCTATTCCTGTCTCGTGATCTGCTTCTATCGTAGGATCTAGAATAGTTTCTATCTTGGCTTCTAGACCTATTATAACTGCGATTATTATTATAACGATCTTGGCTTCGGTCTCGTGGTCATTCTTGGTTTCTCTGTTTAGCACAGCATTGAGCAATGAAGTGTCCTGTGCATTCACAATAGTGGCAGATGAGTGGTTGTCTGATTCTGGGTGCAGTAGTAGGGCTTTCGGCATAGTGTATAGTGTTTGAAGCAGGCTTTTGTTAAGCAATCTGTTCGGTTAGTTGTTTGATTGCTTGGTCTGTATCTGTTGTAGAAGAAGAGATGAGTTTGCTATTTTTCCAATTATGAGCAGCAACTATAGCAGTATCTAAATCAGCAGGGGCTCTAGCTTGTACTCCAATAGCATACTCAGGTCTAAGTCCTTGGATGAAGAGTTGGAGAATAAAAGTATCAGGAAAACCATTAGCAGGGTCTACTCTGGCTTGTAATTTCTTGAAACGAGTTATATAAGCATCAATAGTATCTGTTCCTTGTTTGATTTCGAAGAGTTGTTTTTGTCACTTAATCTTTTGTTTGGTGGTGCTGAATTAGGTTTTAAAAAGATGGTAGAAACTTCGAGCTTGACTGATATTATTATTGAAAGCATTGGAAGCAGAGTTGAAACCTCAGAACCATTTAGCAGCAATTTCTTTTAAATAGGCAGGGGCGAGAGTAAGTTGTCGAGCAGCTGACCAATTGTTAGCAACAGCGGCTCGTTCAAATTCTTCTAACCATTCTACTGGGTCTTGGCTTCTGTCACCAGTAAAGAAGTCAATTTTCATAAGGGACTTTTTACTGCCTAGAGTTAAAGCATTCGCCAACTGAGTCATTGCAGCAGTAGCAGTATTTAAAGCTTGGTCTCCCATATTTGCAGGAGGTATGACAAGTGGTTATTGTGGAAGTTGTTATAAAAGTGGTGGTTGTTCTCTGGTTGTTTTGGTGGTAGTAAGTTATTATTCTGTTGCTCTGGTGAAGGTAGGTTATCTTCTTGTTGTTTGAGAGGTGGTAAATTGTCTTCTGGTGGGTCTCGTAATTCAAAGGTTTCAGTTGGGGTAAAGATATCTTGAACTGTACTATCTGAGCTTTCTTCTTCTTCTTCAATAGATTCTTCTGGGTACATAGTTACTTCTCATTGTATGTGATGTTCTTCGATATATGCTTCTGGAATAGCAGCAAGGTTTATGTCTATAAAATGTTCAGTTTGTTCTACGACTTGTATTGGAGGTACTTCAAATGTATCTTGAGGTGAACGTGGAGGAGGTTGATAATTAGGGTTGTTGGTTTCGTCTTGATAAGAGGGTAAGCTCAGAGGAGATGAAGCTTGGTGGATAATATATTGGTCTTGGTAGCTAAAGCTATAAGTATTGTCTTGTGGTTGTTGTCTGATAGGAGTGTCTAAGTTTTCAAAATATCTATTGTATTGGTCTGGTTCCTTATATCCAAAACTATAGGCTAAATCGATATAGTGGTCAAAGATGGCTTGGTATTCAAAGTTAATAGCAGGTAGGGTAGTGAGGTTGGTATATCTTTGGAGTAATGCAAGAGCAATTTCTCTGGAGTTTTCTATATTTCCGTTGTATTGACAACTAAAAATAATATTCCTAATAGTAGTGCGAATAGAGGGTCTGTCTCAGGTTACAGTAAAGTATACAAGGCTAGTGGTAGTTCTGAAAGTATAACTATATGCGCTATAGATATTAGAATACCAATTCCAAAATCTTCCAAAAGGTGTTCGAAGAAAAGTACGAGAACTAGTTTTAGGTGGGGGATAACAAAGTTGACAAGAGAGATCTGGGTTTAAAGTTTGTAGAGTAGTAAAAAGAAGAGCAGAGTTTTGTTGGTGTTCATGCTCGTGGTTTATAATATATTCGTTGTGTAGTTCAGTGACTCTATCAGTCATAGAGCAAAGTTCAAGTGCTAATTGCTAGCAGGAAGAGAAGAAAAAATAAAATAATGTTCTTGGAGTTGAATTTTTATTATATTTATTTAATTTTGTTTAATCTACTTTACTATATATATAATTATTTAAAATAAAGTATAATTATATTATTTTTAACTAATTAAATTATAAAATTTTAATAATCACTAATAAAGTAAAAAAAATAAAAAAGAAAATTTTAAAAATAAAAAATAGTAGTTTAAACTTATTTTTTTTTTACAAAAGAGCAAAGTTGTCACTATGTGGTCAAGACCCTGAATCTGACTAGTTTATTATAATCTAATTATATATATATATAACTAATCTACAATCTAGCTCACTTGTTATCACAACTTCTTGTCAACAAAGTTGCTAAGTTCTAATAAAAAACTTATCTCTTTGTTTTAACAAAGGACTAGTGATTCTTAGCTAATAAACCCAATATAAATCCTTTGTATTATTGACCGGTATGCATTATCTAAAGTCTAATTCTAGTTTATACTAATATATAATTTAAGACTAATCAAGAAAAAAAAATAATATGCTACAACCTGCATGAAGACATAAAAATTATATATCTGGCAACTACTATGATATATCTTTTAAACTACTTGTTATAACAACACTATTATCTCCAAAAGACTGCAAGTATATTATCTTTAGAAACAGGCTATTTCGTATTATGATTTTTTTAAATCTTCTATATGTTACAATATAGCTATATTCTATTTTGAAAAAATAAGCAATAATGATCTTTCTGTTATTGTAAACCAGTGTTTTTGACAAAAATTTTGCTAAGGTATTAATGAGAGTGAAAAAAGAGAAAACCAAAATTTTTGCAAGATACTAGCTATAAGGAGTACTTTTTTAGTTGTTTTTTCTTAACCTTCTCTTCTTTACTATTTAGAATTTTCTCTTGTTTAATTGCTACTAGAATAATACTTTTAGCTTGGATACCAAATATAGGGAGGAGTCTACCAAAGAATAAGCTTAACACAGACTACAAACTGCTTCTTTACTGCTTGCTCCTCAATATATTATAGTAAAGGCTTTGTCGACAGCAACTCAAAGAAAAATTTGAATAGTTTTAGACATCAGGCTTCAAGTTTTTTAACTTGAGTTGGGTGGGAATAGTTGGTTCAAGTGATTATCAGAAAAAGTTGTCAGATTTATTATAGTCTGATGATTTACTAAATTAGAAAATCAAGCTCTAAAATAATCTATATGTTGATCCTCATATTTGATTAGCTATTACATATATCATACTGGTTTTTAATCCTGCACTTTGGCATTTTACAAAAAAATCTTTTTAATAATTATTAGATAGTGCAAGTTTTCAAATAAGCAGTATAGAATATCTAGTTTTGTTAATTCTATTTAATCTTTTGTATTAAACTATTTTGCTTAAAGTAAATAAAGCATCAAAACCTAGTTTTTTTTCTATCTAATATGAAATATAAAGCTTCATTGCTATCTCAATTCAGTGCAAGATCTTAGAAAAAGCCTATTATATTAAGACAATTAAGTATATAAAGTTATGCTAAATTTTTTTATTAATTAGTTTTGAGATAACATATAGTTTATTAAACCTATTAAGATCTTATCTACAGATTAAATAAAAAAAGCATAGCATGATAGTTAGAGCATAAAATGTAGCATGATAGTTAGAACAGAATATAGCACGATAGTTAGAATGGGATATAGTATGATAGTTAGATAGGATATTGCATTATAGTTAGAATAAAACATAATACAATAGCTAGAAGAGGATATAATACAATAGCTATAATGTGATATAGCACTATGGTTAGAATGGAGATGTATCACTATAGTTAGAACAGGACATGTCACTATAGTTAGAACAGGACTAAAAAAACTATATATAAGGTCTCTGCTATACTATAATTTGAAGAGTATTTTAAAATATATAAATATCACTACCCAAATAATTAATAAAAGTTATGTATTGATTTGCAATACAAAGAATTTTTTTGTAAGAATTTTTTCTTTCTTGGGGTTATTACTATATTTGAAATAGATACATGTGAATAAATAGCCAAATAGCTAATTATATTATAATTTACATATATATAATTTTTTAAATTTTTGGATAGAGATCTTATATATAGTTTTTCTGGTTCTGTTAGAACAGAACATAGCACTATAGTTAGAACAGAATATAGCACAATAGTTATAATAGAGTATAGCATAATAGTTAGAACAAGATATATAGCAATAGTTAGAATAGGATATAGAGCAATAGTTAGCATGATAATTAGAACAGGACATACTATACAAGATGTAGTATAAAAATTAGAACAAACATAGCATAATAATTAGATTCAGGATATAGTGCGATAGTTAAATTTAAGAAATAGAATGATAATTAGTTCAAAATATAGCATAATAGATTCAAAACAGTTAGATTTGGAATATAGTGTGATAGTTAAATTCAGAATGTAATATAATAGTTAGATTTAAGATATAGTATGGTAATTGGATTTGAAAATAGTACAATAATCAAATTTAGAATACACTACAATAGTAAGACTTAGGACAGAGTACAATAATTAGATTCAGTATATAGTACGATAGTTAGATTCAAGGCATAGTATAATAGTTAGATTCAAAACATAATATGATAATTAATTTATTTTTTTATTTTTTTGTATTTTTTATTGTTTTTAGATATATATTTTTTAAGTTTTTACTTTTTAATAAAAATTTTAATAAAATTTATTAGATCTGGTTATTACAATTAGACTTATCTGAAAATAAATTAAATTAAATACTTGAATTTTAATTATAAATAAATATTTTGTAAATATATGCTTACTCTAATATATGCTTACTTTAAATAAACCTTTTATAAATAGTTGTTTAAATAAAAAAAATAAGAGTATAAAAACTAGAGCTTGAAATATTATACATACTGATATTATTTTATATATCATATATAATATAAAATTCTTGTGATCTGGAATATTTTGATTAGCATTTCTATATCAAAAAAGAGTGATCTGCAGTATTCTAATTTGGTAAATTGTCAGACTATATTATGTTTAATAGACAATTTATCTATCATCTGAAGAGAATCTGCAAATTTGATAAGTAAATTTTATTATTAAGCCAAATATAGAGAAATTTCTTCTAAAACCTTTTTTTTACTAAATAGATCACTCTTAAGCTTCTAACAAAAGTTGTAGAGCTCATCAAAATATATTTAATGATAGTGATAATACTAAAATAAGCTTGGTAGTTCTTGAAAAATCTTTAAAAAATGTTTTGTTGACATATAAAATTTCTTTAAAAAAAATCAATTTTTTTTAAAGAAATTTTATATGTCAGTAAAACATTTTTTAAAGATTTCTCAAGAACTATCAGGCCAATTTTAGTATTCTTACCATTATTAGATACATCTTGATAAGCTCTACAACTTTTGTTAGAAGCCCAAGAATGATTTACTTAGTAAGAAAAAAGTTTTAGAAGAAATCTTTTATATTTACTATTTAAAGATTTTATATATAATTTATATATAAAGGAAATTGATATTTCTACACCCTTTTTGATATTGCCACACTCCTGTTAATAAAAATCAATATAAATTATTAGGGTTTGGTTAGGGTTTAGAGTTAGCAGGAGTGTGACAATATCAAAAAAGAGTGTAAAAATATTAATTTCTTATATAAATTTTATATAATCTGTATCATATAGCTTTTCAGATGATTGGCGAATCATCTATTAAACTTATTTTTAAAAACAGTATTATTTATTATCTGATTATTTTTTATTTTTTATTTTTTTATTTTTGTTTTTTTGGCAATCCTGCCTTGATTATTTAAATCAGAAGTATCAGAACTTTACATTTGCAGTAAATATACTATATTCCTGTACTAATAAAGATTTACTCAGCATTAAAGCCTAGGTGTGATCCATCTAAGCAGCCAATTTGCTTTATGTTGGATCCTCAACTTTTTGAGAATTTGGTTTCTCTGATTCTTAGCTAAGGACTGCTAATCTTGTTAGCATTACTATTTCTTTTTAGTAATATTGGTCCAAGAGAACCAATCTGGTTTGGCACGATATTTGATTAAGTTTTAACTATTTTTTTTACTATGTTTAGAACTCACTTTTTTTTTTCTTTTTTCGCTTTTCTTTTTCTGCGATCTTGTTTTCTTTGTTATCTAAATCTTGTGTTGTTTTCTTCTTCATACTGTTATTTTCTTTTTTTTGCCTTTCTTGGTGATTTTGTTTTCTTTCTTCTAGTCATTTAGTAGTTCACATCTGAAGTTCCAAACACAAGTCTAGAACCTTTATCAAACTTCTTAATTGTGTCAAGCACTTTACTCCTTATAATTCTATCCTCTATCCTTTCCTTAATTTCTTCTTTTTTCTTCTTGGTTATAAGGCTTCTTATCAGATATCTTTTTGTTTCTAGTCTCTCTTCTTGTGTTCTTTCAAAAAATAAATTCTTGACTACTTCTTTGTTATTGAGACTTTCTCTTGTATCTTCTTTTTGAAATCTTCATTACTAACTTCATTTTCAATAATATTCTATATGCTTTGATATTCTTTGTATTTAATGAGATAGTCTATATCTTCTGTCTTATTTTTGCATACTATACAAATATTTATTTATAGATCTCAGATCTTCTTATGTTTAGTTCTGTCAAGGTCGGCAGTATCTTATCTAGACATTTAACTTAGAATGTCTATTTTTTGTTTTTTTTCCTCACTTGTATAGTTTTTTTCTTTGTTTTTGTCTATTCACCTTCACGTTTCTCTTTATTTAAGTTTTTTCTCTTTATTTTTATCTAACTATTTGCTATTTCTATTTAAATTTGCCTATTCTGCATCTAAAGTAGCTAAGACTAATTTGTTTACAACTTCTTTTATTGGACTATCTATTGTAATTTCTCTCCATCTTGCTAATACATATGATCTTTTTGTTCAGGGCCACTTTGTTGTTATTGTTTTTTGTTCTCTCACTCCTTTTTTTGCTAATTTATTTGTAATTTTATTATATATATTTCCGCTATGTCCTCTAACTTTCTTTAGTTATACTTTAAGATTCTTCAGCTTCTATATTCTTTGGATTTGTCATATAAGGCTTGCATTTTTGAGCTTGAATACTTTTTTTATACCATTTTTGATCTTGAGCATCTGTATAGTAGCCAGACTATCTGTATGTATTATTATTTCTGCATCTTCTAGAGCTACTAGTGATACTATCCAGATAGCTTCTAGTTTTGCTTTTGTTAAGAATAGCCAGTCTTTAAGTGCGCAATTAAACCTTGCCTTCTTCTTTTCATTTCCTTTTTTGTAATCTGTGATTGCTACTTAGCCTACATCTATTTGAGTTTTCTTTAGTATTTTTGCTTCTTCGTATAGGGATCTATTTGTATAGAAGTTAACTTTCTATACATCTCATAGTTCTATAGCAACTGCTATTAGATCATCTTGTCTCTTCTTCTTTTCTACTTGATTTCTGATTAGTTCTTTAGATAAAGTTCCTATTTTGATCTTGTTTTGTGTTTCTTGTTTAAGTTTCTTCTCTTTTATACTCTTTTCTTTTCTTGCTTTCTAGCTTAGAATCTCTAATTTGAGCTCGATTTCAATTTCTTTGTAGTTGGTTGATGATTTCTTGATTCAGCTTTTCTTTAATACCTTTTTGTTACTTTGAAACTTTTTAGTGAATAACAGTCAACTGATTTGTCATATATTTTATAAATACAGTGTTTTTTATATATAAAATTATAGCAAAAATATATAGAATTACATATAAACTTTGTTGCGATGATGTTTCT
>CAJVQC010001472.1:0-10164 GCA_910592285.1 Racocetra persica
AAATTTTTATAAATTTTTATATATCAAAATTCCCTCATATATATCAACTTTAATATGATTTCTCATTAATATCACTAACAACATAATTTAAAACCAATTCAAATAAGTTGATATTAACGAGGATAACCTGTATCTAGTTTTTTAGTAACTTACACTAAGTTCAAAAACAAGTACTTGTGAGTTAAGATTGCTACCATTATTTATTTAGCTTTTGTAAAGTTTATCTAAACCTCAGTAACTCTTTTTTAAGACAATCTGATACTATTCTCTTTTTAGTTTCTTTTAGCTGATCTCTCTAGACTATTAATTCAGATAGCTCAAAAGAGATACTAGTCTCCTGGTATCTGCTAATTCTTTTTTCATTAGTTGATACTCTGGTAGCCTAGTTGGTAGAGCAACTTGCTGATGCTCTTGTCTTGTCTAGTTAACTGGCCTCAGGTAAAACCTATTTTAGTAGTTATTATTGAAAGTTTGTACTATCTCTCTACTCAAGTTTTGTCAAGAAGTATTTGTTTTTCTGTTTTTTTTAGTATTAGAAGACTTTCAGAAATCAGCTGATTAGGTTTACTAATAGATTGTCTAAGACCAGGCCCACCCACCCACCACCTGACACCCCTATTAGTCAATCAAATTTCATGTTATATTGTATATATGTATAACTTATTAACTAATTTGTAGAATTGGCAATAACTTTTGATCTACTGGTCTGTTTGGGATGATTTTATCACCAAAATTTTTGTCTCAGTAAAAGGATTCTAACAAGCTCCAAATTGTTAAAATCCAATCACAGAATCCTGAGATCATTATGATTTTGTATTATTTTATTAGTAATTTTTAGATTACTATTAAAAATATCTTTGATATTAAATAACTTTTGATATACTGATCCATTTTTGATGATTTTAGGAGAGGGCCAGAAAACACATGTTTTTTTTTGGAGGGGAGGGGTCTTTTCAAAAAACATGTCTATATATAGAAAAATCTAGAAGATAAGAAACCTAGGGGGTGAAGAGTAATTTTGTCAAAATAAAAAATATGTATTTTTTGGCCCTCCTCTTACTACCAAAATGTTTGTCTCAGTGAGACAATTCTAATGAGTATAAAATTATCAAATTCTAATCACTGAATCTTGAGATCGTTAAAATCAATGTATATGTAGACAATCAATTTAGAAATAAATTTATATATATAAGTTGATTATTTACACATATGTTAATCTTTACAATCTCAGGATCCAGTAATTAGAATTTGACAATTTTATATTTATTAGAATCGTTTCATTGAGACGAATATTTTGGTAGTAAAATTATCAAAAATGGATTAGTATATTAAAAGTTATTCAATATCAAAGATATTTTTAATAGTAATCTAAAAATTACTAATAAAATAACAAAATCATAACGATCTCAGGATCCTGTAATTAGATTTTAATGATTTTGAGCTTGTTAGAATTCTCTCACCAAAACAAACATTTTGGTGGTAAAATCATCCCAAACAGACTAGTAAATCAAAAGTTATTGCTAATTCCATAAATCAACCAATATGATATTAAATATATAAACTCTAATAACTAATAACTTTTGATCTACTAAACCAAATTGAATGATTTAACTACCAAAATGATCCTTTTAGTAAGAGGATTCCAACAAGCCCAAATTATTAAAATCCAATTATTGAATCTTGAAATAAATATAGATTTGTATTATTATAAATATTTATATAATTTATTTAATAAATATTATATAAAAATATATAAATCTATATTGATCTCAGGATTTAATAATTGGATTTTAATTATTTAGAACTTGTTAGAATCCTCTTACTGAGAGAATCATTTTAGTAGTTAGATTATCTAATTTGGTTCAATAGATCAAAAGTTATTAATTATTAAACTTTATTAATAAATTTATAATTTAAGTTAAAAATTTTTCTTAATTTTGGCTGGAACTTGATAATTTTGGCCAGAATTACACCTAACAATCCAGCTGACCCACCCACCCACCTGTAAATTAGCTGATTTTTGGAAACCCCCTTATATGATCATATAACTTATATATTATATAATATTGATACCATCAAAATTACAGAGATCCTGTTCTAACTGATTATTAAAAGACAGTAGCTGTTGTACAAGCAGAATTTTCAAATTTTTAGTATCAGTAGATTTCAAACTCTCAACTTGTTAACAAACCACTTGGGGTGCAACAATTTAACTACTTCATTAAGTCACCACATTCTAAAGTATATCTTTTGTTAAAATTTTCTGATATTTATATTATTAAGATATTGTAATAATGATAAATTTTTTGAACTAAAACATATTATTCTCCTTGTTTTTAAAAGTGTTTAGTATAAAAGAAAAGATTATTATTAGCAAGGCAAGCAAAACAAATAATATTATTTTATAATTAATCTTAAGTTTTATAAAACAAGTAATAATAGAAAAATTAATAATATATTTAAACCAGAAATGCTATGCTAGAAAGAAGAAATAGAAAAAGATCAAAAAAAAGTGAGATGTACTCAAAAAGCACAAGTTAAGATTAAAATAGGAATACTACCTGAAGAGTTGATTAGAAATCAAGTAAAGGAAAAGGAAGGACAAGAAGACCTTATAGTGATCACTAAAAAATTACAAAACAAGGAAAGAATTGATTTCTATACAGATAGATCATTATACAAAGAAGAAGTATCCCAAAGAGTGCAAATAGAAGCAGGCTGAATAGCAATTGCAAAGTACAAAAAAGAAAAAAAAAAGAAAAAGCAAGGTTTAGCTACACACTCAAAGAATAGTCATCCTCAACAAGAGCAGAACTAGAAGCTATATAGACAGTATTATTGGTAGCACCAGAAGATACAAAGATAATAATACATACAGATAGCCTCGCTTCTATATAGATGCTCAAATACAAAGATAGTGTAGAAAAAGAAAGAGAAGCATTCAAACTTAAAAATGCAAGTCTTATACGGCAAACCTAAAGCATTTAGAAGATGAAAAATCTTAAAGTACAACTCAAAAAGGTCAAAAGACATAGCAGAAATATTTACAATGAAATTGCAGATAAGTTAGCAAAAAAAGGTGCAAAAGAACAGAAAACAGTAACATCAAAGTGGCTATGATCAAAAAGGTTACGAGTACTAGCAAAGTAGAGAGACATTACGATAGATAACCCAATGAGAGAAGTTGTAAACAAATTAGCTTTAGCAAACTTAAATGTAGAATAGGCAAATTTAGATAAAAATATTAGATAGATTAGTACAAGTAAAGAGGAGAAGTTAAATTGAAGAGAAACATAAAGGTGGATAAATAAAAATAAGGGAAGAAATTGTACAAGTAGAGAAAAAACAAAAGGTGAACATTTCAAGTCAAGTGTTTAAGTGGGCTACTGCTAATCTTAATAGAACTAAATATAAGGAAACACAAGATCTATAAAACAAATACTTGTATAGTATATAAAGAGAAAGCTGAAGATTTAGATCATTTTATTGAATACAAAGACTACTAAAACTTATAAAATATTATTGAAGATGAAGCCAGTGACGAAGGTTTCAAGGTACTCTGAAAAGAAAATATAAAAAGAGATCTCAATGACAAAGAAGCAATTAAAAAACTCTTCTTCAAAAAAATACAGGAAGAAAGAATAAAAATAAGAAGATATCTGGTAAAAAGCCTTATATCTAAAGAGAGAAAAGCAGAGATCAAAAAGAAAATAGAGAATAGAAATACGAGACGAGAGGTGTTAGATACAATTAAAAAGAAGTTCGATAAAAGGTTCTAGACCTGTATATGGAACTTTAGATGTGAACTTGTAAATGATTGGGAAAAAAGAAATGGAATCACCACCAAAACAAAAAGAAAAGAAGAGACAACAAGAAAAAAGAAAATAATACAAGAATCAGAGAATAAAGAAAATAGAGCGCAGAGAAAGAAGATCAGAGAAAAACTCTCAAGGAAAAAGAGAAGTGAGTCCTAAATACGGTGAAAGAAAATAATTAAAACTTAATCAATTATCGTATTAAACCAAACTGGTTCTCATAGACCAATATCACAAAAAAAAAATGATAATTTATAACAAGATTGGCAGCTTCTAGCTAAGGATCGAAGGAACCAAATTCTCAGTAAGTTGAGGATCTAATATGAAGCAAATTGGCTGCTTAGGCAGATCGCATCTGGGCTTTATTGCTAAGTAAGTCTTTATTAGTACAGGAATATAGTATAGAAAATTTATATTTAATTTAAATATAAAGTTCAGGTACTTCTGATTTAAATAATAAAGGCAGGATTGCTAAAAAAAAAAAAAATTTAATAATATATTATATTACAAATATTTCTATTATTCATAATAATAAAATATATGGGGGTGAGTCAATAGAAGAGGATAAATTTTTTCTAAATAAAAGTTTTCTTGACTTTAAGCTTACATATTTTAATAACTATCTTATTAAATTTAATAAACTTTTTTTTATTTTAATTCTATATAATTTCAGGATTAAAATAAAAAAATTTTTAGCAAATTTGATTAAATAATTGTTAAGATATTTTAATTTAAAAATTAAAAAAATTTTACTAAAAATGATTTGTCTCTTTTCTATTGACTTACCCTATATTTATATATCTCACCTTACTTACAATATATACCTAAAGACCATAAACCCTTATGGTTCACAATACTAGAAAACCAAATAGTTATTAATTAACAAACTAGAGCAATTGATTTCCAACTTTACTTACTTAATATTAATTCTTTATCTCTTAGTACTGGCTACTACAAAGCTAGATTTAAATTTTGGCTTATTATATATACTGATAATGAATACTTCCAATATATTATTCTTGAAAAAGCAAGAAAATACAATAAAACAAGCAATACTATATCTATCACACACTGGAATATTTCATTTGATCACTCACATTCTACTTTATATTTATCACTTGACTATATCATACCCTATATACAGGATACTTATTAAACTCTAATCACATACACAACAAATATATCTTTAATATTTTTGCCAACCTATCAACCTAGTACTTAACAAAATCAAGTAAAAACTTGATTGTCAAGTTTTTGATTAAGTTAAATCTTAGATCAGTGATTTATTTTTAGTAACATCTAATGAATTTTTAGTGATTTGTACATAACAGATAACGTACATATGTACGTATATATGTAATATGATATATATCAAATTTATAACACTTATCGTTATATTGAGTATCGCATTCTATTTTTTGCTTTTATATTTTATGATCACTTATATATTAAAACTCTTAAGGCCAACAACTTTTAACATTATTATATCTAATAAGTAGAAGTATTTTGGCTTGCTTTTTTAAACTTTTCATAATCACCATAATCAGTTTACAGAGATTCTCTCAGATTAGTATCTGGGTTGTAATCACGTTTGACTACTGGCGAAGTGTAAGTTATTCACTCAAATTTTTTGCACTACACACTAATTTTATTTTACTATTTTATTGTTAATTTAAATAAATGAATATAAGTTTACTCAGGAGCAGTATATATAAACATTCAAGCATTCAAGTTTGGTCATTGAGGTTTGTTCAAATGTAGAGTTGTTAATAAAGTATTCTAGATTATAATAAATATATAATCCACTTCTGGAGTGCTCCGAAGTGGTTATATATTTTATTATAAACTGGAGTACTTTTTTAACAACCCTATTCAAGTGTAATTGTTATATTTTATGAATTATAAGCTTCATAGTAATTATTAGTATTTGTATGTTAAGTATGTTTTCTGTAAGTTATAGTTTTTAACACTATTAAATATCACAATTAGGTAACTATACAACAAATTATGCTACGTAAAACCAGAAATGATATTAACTTTGATGTTAATATATTATTGTGACAATTTTTATCCAAAGCTAAAACCTAATAAATCTTGAGCTAAATTGAGTTTGACATTTGAGAAAAATATTTGTTTCCTAAAATATAACAAATAGAATTATATAGTATTGTTAAAAAAGGATCAAATGATCAGGAAATTTTGTCATAGCTTGTTGAGAGAAAGATATTAGTTTATATAAAGTAAATTGGATTTATGAAGTCTTTTTCAGAATATTATAGCAATTTTGTTTCATAATCCAGTACAAAAATATATGAACAGCAAAATTTTTAAAAATACTTAGTAACTTTTAAACAAGTTTGTTAATGGGAACTTATTATTGGCAAGTTACTATGGCAAATTAGTAGTTTATTCAAATTCAAAAAATTTCTTGTAAAATAAAATAAACCTTTAGCAATAGGAGATTTTATAATTAAAATCAGAAAATCTTATTTTATTTTTTCTGATTTATAATTCAACATAGTAAAAATACTATTAAAAAAATCCTACTTATATTAAAATGCATCACCTATTTGTTAATTATGAAACCCCCCTGATATAATAAATTTAATTAATTATAAATGAGCTATAAATAATACTAATGTATATTTGAGCAAATAAAAAGTATTATACACTTACCAAAATTGAATAAATAATATATTATAATTTGAATTATTGCTCTGAAATAACCAAATAAATAAATAAATTGGTAACTCTAATAAAGCATCATTTTTTTCTTTGGTTCTTGATTCTTGTAGTTTTTGTTTCTCTGAATCAAACGATGCTTAAAAATGGAATAGATTAAAAAAAATAATAACTAGTCACTTATATATAAATAAGTTTAGTCAAAATTTAATAATCTTTTAAAATTAATTATTTTTACTAACTTATTTAAAGTAATTTGCTGACATATAGCCAAATACATTGTTGAACTTAACCAAGTACTAATCTGAATCATCTTTGACATAAAAATAAAATATACCCTATCCTTTGAATAACAATTCTTTGTCTAAATATGTTTTGTAGCTTCAAAACACTTTTACATTCCATCTAAAAAAAGCGTTGGTTGTTAAAAAAGTAAAGTTTTTTAATAAATAGATCTGTATAATCCAAATACAATAAACCTAATAGCCTATATTTCAACATACTAAAAGCTTCAAAAACACACCTCTGAATGTAGTTGCTAGACATAATTTTGATCGGGCCTTCTAGGATACTTTTATCATCTTTACTTTGTTCAATCTTTAATTTAGCTTTCCATCATCAGCCATGTTTTTCAAGTAGAGCACTTTGATCAATAAATTTCTTAACAAGTTGAGGCAAGTTACTATTTGGGCTATTATAAGTAGAAAAGGGATTGTGAAAGAAGCAATTAGAGTACTTAGAGCAGGAGAAAAAGAATGAGTAAACATAGAAGAATTATTTTCAGATTGATATGGAGGAGCTAAATAAGATGAAGAAGTTTTCTAAAATTTATGAGGATATTGTATAACAGATAGTAGCTGAAAAGGTTGTAAATAGAGCAATTTAGGAAAAGACAACAGAATTTGAGACAAAGTTTAATCTGTTAAAGAAACCGGCTAAGCTTTTTTGTAGGGTTAAGACATTTGCTATACCAGTTAAGAAAGATTGTCATTATTTCTAAAATATAAAGTTTTTTGTATTCTTTAAAGGAGTTTGATTGTCATTTTGAGCGATGTAAACGTAAAGAGCATACAAATATCTGTATAAATCAAAAGTATAACACACTTTAACAGTAGTTAAATTACTAGTAGTCAAACATGATTACAACCCAGCTACTAATCTGAGAGAATCTTTGTAAACTGATTATGACAATTACGGAAAGTTTAAAAAAGCAAGCCAAAATACTTCTACTTATTCGATATAATAATGTTAAAAGTTGTTAGCCTTAAAAGTTTTAATATATAAGTAATCATAAAATATAAAGGCAAAAAATAGAACGTGATACTCAATATAACGATAAGCATTATAAATTTGATATGTATCATATTAAATACGTATGTTATCTGTTATGTACAAATCACCGGAAATTCATTAGATATTACTAAAAATAAAATTTAACTTAATCAAAAACTTGACAATCAAGTTTTTACTTGATTTTGTCAAGCACTATATCAACCAAACTTTTAGCCAGAGTTACCTACAATAACTCATTAAAAAAACTTAATTTATATATTAATTTACTAGATTTGATATACTCAATTGTACTTCAAAATCCTACACAACTACTACTCTTATCTATAGTTATAATTTATAACAATACAATATTTGATATTTTTAAAAACAACCAAGCATCACAAATTTTATAACAAATTGCAACTAACAATGCTATTCAAACATATCTCACATTCTATATAGATGGATTAGTTAATAATATTACTACTGAATGATATATAATAGGTATTGAATAGATACAAACTTTAGACAACACTATCCAACAAAACATTTTCTGCTAAAATTAAAATCTGGCCCTTTTCATATAAAGCTGAATTAATTGCAATTCTCTTTGCAATTAGTATATACCCTAAACAATATAATATGACTATTTATACAGATTCACAATCTATTATATTAAAATATCACAAATTTAAAAACTTACTACCCACACCTAACAAACAATACTTCTACAACTCCTGGCCTATTTAGTATATACTACTTAACCTTATTACAATATACAAACTTACGATCAACTTTCTAAAAGTTGTAGTACATAGTACTAATATATTTAACAATACTGCAAACAAGCAAGCCAAAGGCTCTAACCAACTAATTATACTTGAATTTATATACAACAATATTTATAATATATTATATTACTTTTAATATGAGAAATTTGCAATTGAGCAACCAACATGTAGATCTATTAAAAATATATATAATGCTCACATCATTGCTATGTGATCCTCACAACACTGTATAGAATATATTATACTATTATCTTCACAAATCAGCTAGAATACTACATGGCTTTACTTAAACAACAACTATAAGAAATTTTCACTATATACCAGTTTCTAACTATGTCAAAAAAACTTTAAAATCAAACTATTACTTGGTATACTTCCAACTTTATCATATTTACATTTACTATATCCCAAAATATTTCTACAGTTAAATTGTATAATATGCAACATATAAGAAAACCATTTCTACTAGTTTACATGCCCAAATACATTTACTTTAAGCTCTACTATCACTAGTACAATACAACAATTTTTTCACCCTAACAAACTTGATATAACAAGCATACAGCTTCAAGATCTTCACAACAGACTTATTAACTACCAGTGTTTTAATCCCAGCTACAATACACACTTTAACACAAATATATACATCACAATTCAGGATTATATCTTTATTGTACTTATAGAAACTGTATATGTATTGACTGACTCTAATAAAATAGCTAATATAATTACTGCTAAATTTCTTTTACAACTATCACAAAATATATACAACCAAATCTGGAAACTATACTGTGCAAAATTCGCAGAATAGAAACAACAATATAATATATCACTAAGATCTACCAATATTCTACAAGGTAGTTGTACTTCACTATAAGCAGCTATATGCTACCCTAGATTTTTATATACTTATAGCTATAGCTGTGGTCTTCCTGACCACTAATATGAAGACAACACTTGTTTACTTCTTGGTAAAGCTATTAAAAAAATATTTTTATAGATATTTTCATAGATTAACTATAGTATCCCTACTAACAATATTTTAAACTACCAATCTAGATGAGTTTTAACCACTCTAGTAGGTTTAGGTTGCAAATAAATTAAATAAAATTAGATAGTTCACTATTTATAGTATATCTATAGTCTGAGTCTTATTTTTGTAAAAAAATTGTAAACAACTAGCTACAGCTAGAGAGTTTTTCTGCAGATCTTAATACAAATTATTAAATAAAGATAAAGACAAAATCTCATCTTAAAAAAAAAAAAAAAAACAATAATGAAATATATAAATTTGAATTATAAAGAGAATATATTAGTAATAGTTATATTTGTTTTTGTTTTTAATATAATATATATTTATAATTATTAAATAATAATAAAACTAGCTCTAGTAGTTAATTTTAGATATATAATTGTATTTACTTTTGTATATATACTAGCTATAAACCCGGGCATTGCTTCAAAATAAAATAAAATTTTTTATTTTATATAAATAAATCTTTAAATTCAAATATCTTGGGATTCACCAAGCTGATTTTGATAATCTAAAAACTATTAGAACCAGAAAAGATAGTTCTACAACTTTAATTAGAAGGCCAAGAGAG
>CAJVQC010001473.1:0-10164 GCA_910592285.1 Racocetra persica
CACCCAAACCCCAGTACCCACTTTACAGACTGTCAACCGTATCCCTAACTATCCCAAACTACCAATCCAGATAGCCCAGAAGAGATTTTTCTTCTGGTATCTGCAACTAAGCAGATCCTTTTCCTCCAGTTCTGACAGACTCGGTCCCGGTGGCCTGGTTGGTGGGGTGCCTTGCTATAAACCGGTCCTTGTTCAGTTTTTGCTAGTTCTCCGGTGGCAATCTTTTATGTAGCACCGTCAAAGATCTGTGCTACCTCTCTACTCGGGTCTTGCCAAGCGGGCATCCATCTTTCCGGTTCCTTGGATTAACACGATCCAGAACATTTCGTGTAACTCATACATTACATGAATACCCTATGATCTTCCAATCTTGTTGGTACCACCAAGGTTACAAAGATCATATCCATTGTCTAATAACAAATAATTAATTAATTAATGTATAATTTTATCTAATCACTCAGCAATTTGCAAGTTTTAGAAATAATATAAACCATAAAATTTATCTTATATTTATTTAAATTTGAATAAAGTTTAAAAATGTTATATTAATTTTGTAAGAACTTCGAAGTAATAGATATCTGATTAGATGTATTTCTAGTCTCATATACTTTATATTTATAGTAATAGCTCAGCTTGGCTTGAGATTGGTCAGCTCATAAACAGCTTAGCTCTAGATTTGGAACTGATAGATAGCTTAGCTTGATTAATGTTAGCTATGAGCTGAGCCAAGCCAGCTGTTTGTATCACTACTAGTTGGTGCCAATATTAATAACTGATCCATCTATATAAAAGTTAAAAGTATTTGATTAGAGTTTAATGATGAAATGTTAATTAATTTATCTGTTTTGTCACTGGAGTGGAAGATTTCTGCTGCAGCAGAATGAGAAATAGTGATTGATGGTAGTATGAAGGTGAAGGAAAAGAGATTAGATATTTAATAGTTGTAGAGAAAATAAGGTCCATGTAGTTGGTATTAAACTTAAAAGAGTTAGAAGAAACTCTTCCAAAAAATTGTATCAATATAATAGCTGATATATTGATTGTACAGGCTAAAGCTATTCTGTTAGAATTAAGATGGCAACTAGGACATGGGTTGCAATTAATTAGTAGAAATGGGTAGTATTCAGTACTATCAGTATTAATATTAGTTTGCCAATAAGTAATAGAAATTTGATTAGAGTCTGTAAGGTGTGTGCAAATTTTGCCAATAATAATTTCATTATTATTAAAGAAAAGCAGTCATAGTTTAAATCTTTTTGGCATATTGAGGTATTATAGGCAAAGATATCAATATCTTGTTGTTGAAAATATATATGTAGAAGATGCTTTTTTATGTTTTTTAGAACTATATTCTCAAATGTTTAAAACCATAAAGCTTCTCTCCCTTTTGGTAAGTGTAAAAGTCTGGGAGAAAGATGTTTTCATTCTAAGAGTGTAGTATTATCAGCTATGCATAATTGTTCAAGATAAAGTAGCTTAAGTTTTCTGAGTTGGTGCTTAAAGGTAGAGTATTTGAAGTTTATTATGAGTATCTTTTCAAAGGTTAAAAGTTGTGTTGGATTGTGTTAGGCCATATAATATTAGAATTTGCTATCACAGATATTTTGAGATATATAAGAAGCTAGATAACTTTAAAGTTAAGTGCAAGTCTGTTTGGACCATCTATTATAGATTGTGGGTATTGAAGTATAATAATAATTAACTACAAGTTATTTTGTAGTTGCTATTATCTAATATGAGTAGTAATTCCTAGGAGGTGGGGGTTGTTAATATATTAGAAAAAATTGATTATGTGATGTTGTAGTTGAATATCCCAAATATTTCAAATATTGTATAGATATGGATTAAGCATAGTACTGTTAGAAATTGATTTTGCAAGATGAGATTTGTGTTTAGCTATAGTAAGATATTTGGATAGAATATTGTTGCATATAGTATATGAAAGTACTAAGTTGTGGATTCTATATTCTAGTGTAAAAATAATAATAGTATTAATAATATATGTGAACTGTTTGTCTGTAATTTTCTTTGTGCTAGCAATATAGGTCAGTTGAAAAGTTTTATTTTAAACAAGTTTAATTTGTTCTAATTGTTTATTGTTAAGAGCAAACCAATATCTTAGAAATTTGAGGAGTTGTTTAGCTAAAATAAAGTAAATTGTTGAGTTAATAAAAGAGATAGAGAATGGTTTAAATTGGTAGTTAATATAGATTTTGTTAGGTTAATTTGATATTTGCTATTTGGTAAAAGGATGAGGCCATTGTAGTGATTTGAGTTATTTGTTTTTTAGATTGAGCTATCTATAAGCCAATACAGAAATTAAAGTTTGGAGATATTGGCTAGTTCATGGTTATAGGCTAGTTAACCATGAGGTAGATAATGTGTATCCTGTAAATTGTGAGGAGATTTTATGAATAAGAAGATTATAATAGATTTCCCAAAAAAGTGAAGTAATTGTTTCTTCTTGATTGATGCTATTTTTAACTGAGTAGAAATTGGTGAGACCGAGGTTAGTGTTAACTTTATTATGACAGTTTAGTAAGTGGTTGATAAGTATGTTGATAAGTTTGGGTAGTATATTGATATGTTGAAGAGATAGTTTGAATAAGTCAATATTGACTGAATAATAAGCTTTGATCATATTCTAAGATAGAAGCCAAAATTCTTTTGAATTATAGGAAGCTTATTTGATTATATTGTTGAGTATATAGATAGAGATTGCAGTACAGTTGCCTGGAAGTTCAATATAGTTATATAAGAAAAGAATTGAATATTTGGTAAATATAAGGTTTAGGCAGTTGGTTAAGTATTTAATATATAATTTTTTAATATGTTTCAAAAGACTAATAGGTCTGGTGTTGGTTAGATCACTATCAAAGATAGGTTTTTTGGAAATTGGAAATATTCTTTCTTCTTTCTATTGTTTAGAAATTGAACTAGTGGTAATACATCTGTTAAATAGGGTAGTAATAGCTTGCAAAAAGGAAAGACCAGCATGTTTAAGCATTTTATAACTAATTTCAGAGGGGCCACATGCTTTGTTGTTAGAAAGTTGTAATAGAGTAGTAGAGACTTCTTCTAGAAAAATTTATTGAAAGCACTATTATACTATGTAGTTTAAATATTGGTTTTTGTTCTATATTAGTTTTTGGTCTATATTTGTTTGCCATGTAGAATTAAATATCTGTTGATTAATATTTCTATAATCTGTCCATTTATTAAAATATTGTTGAATGTGTGATTTAATCTCTTGTGTATTATAAATAATATTATCTTCTGTTTTAATATTATCGAATCTAACTGGATCTTTATAGTGATTTAGTATACTATTAATTATAGACTTGAGATTAGATAAGAGCTTGTCACATCTCTTAGAGATATTATCATTAATTTGTTGTTATATTTCTTTAATATTTTCTATATTACAAGCATGACATAATACTTTCTATTCATCATTACAAGCATTTAGCCAGTTTGCAAGAAGAGTATATTTACTAGGTATATATAAAATATTTAGTTGGTAGGTACAATTAATCTGATTAATAGTAGAGTAATGTTGAAAAAGTATAGGTAGTTTGTTTTTGAGTAATGCTTTAACTTGACAGATGATATTATCAAGCTTTTTAAGATGTTGGTATAATAGTGATGCTTTGGGTGAGTATATATGTTAAAAGTTTCATACTGTAAATTTTTTATTAGGAATATATTGTAGAGTAGCATTAATAATACTGGTTTATATTTTGTGCCAAGTGTATTCAAGGGTCTTTGAAGTATCTATAGATAGTAAGGTCTTGTTAGCTCTAAAATTAGAAGAGATTTGGTCTAAATATATTTGCTATTGTTTATTGTTCATATTTTTGTAAAGAAATATTCTTCTTTAGGTTCTTGTTGTCACCCTGTGTTTGTCTGTAAAAGCATAAGGAAATAACTATGAAGAGGTTAAAATTTTGTGATCACTTATAGTACTAGTGTTGGGATCATCTATATCAAATGATATTAAATAGCAAAGAATTGAATGGTTAGCCCAAATATAATCCTTCACATAAAGATAGTTTGTCATATGATTTATGAATATAATAATAGATAAGTATATGTGCAAGGTAATCAGTATTTGCAGAATTTGAAGTAATTTTGTTAATAACATCATAGGAGTGGAAACTATCAAGTTTATTATTAGTAGCTGCGGCAGTTAGGTATTCGTAGTAGTAGTAATAGAAATAATAACTTTCACAAGTATAGTCAGTATCTACATTGTTGAGTTCCATATATTTAGCTTTAGCTTCATGAGCAAGTTTGAGCAAAAATGTGATAGATGTGGGTTTACAAAAATTGCAGGGTTTGCTTAATCTTTTCTAAATTGAAGTAGATAAAAAGTAGGTTGTATAAGCCTGGGTTTGAATGGAGTGCTAGAGATAGAAGCTGAATAATGCTCAAATGATTGTTGGAAGTAGAATTCTGACAAGTTCTGAATATTATGTTCCTTCTCTAGTGGAAGAGTAGAACAGCCTTGAACAGTACAAGTATGAATATGATATAATGCTGCTTTAAAGCATTGTTTAGATCGATCTCGTAGGAAACTAATATATGTGATAAAGAATTTTTTAGATAGGAGAGCTTTACATGTGTCAGCTAATTTGAGTGCAATTTGATGTTTGATAAAATTTTAGACTTTTTTTTCATTAATTTTAGAAAATTGGCATTTGTAAATATTAAAAAACTTGGCAAACTATTTGTCAAATTCTGGTAGGTGATTTTTCAGAAAAGGAATTTGAAAGGTCTTAAGAAAGTGATATTTTGGTATATTTAAAGAGATGTTAATATTAAATGAATTGTCATTTTGTACTTTGAAAAGTAGTTGGTGGAGAGTATCTTTACTAATATAATAGTGAAGTCGAAGTCTAATAGAACATATATTTAGATCTTCACAGAATTTTTTTGTATTGATAGTTGTATATTATTCATTAAAGATAAGATATAGTCATGTAAGATTTAGAGCTACTAGATTTCAGTTAGCAATGGAGTATAATAGAACAGAGTTGTAGGAAGAAAGAATCTTGGAGTAGTCAAGTTCAGTAAAGAGAGTTTTAATAAATTCTTTAAGTAGTCCTTCAAGTATAGAGTGGAGAATATTAAAGGAAATAGAAATATCTTTATTAATATCAGGAAGATTCTTATGAATAAAGTTGATAAGGAATTGAGGTCTTAGTCTAGCTATTTTTTTGATTAAATAAAAATATGTAAATTTAAGTTCTTTAGAGTATTTAGTTGCAGGTTTTATAATCTTGCCAGGATAGACATCAATGATATGAGGTCTAATGAATTCAAATAGTTGGTGTGCAAATGTATTGTCAAATCAAGTATAGAGTTTCATAGTTTTAGTGATTTTGAAACCAGTCAAGGTCATTAGAAGTATCATGTTTTTGCTTAGATTCTTGTTCCTGTTTTTGTTGATGTTTTTGATCCTGTTTTTGTTCTTGTTTATCATCATTAAGTTAGTCATTTGATTGTTGTTCTTGGTTTTGTTGATTGTTTTTGGGTTCCTCATTAGAAGTTTGTTGATTTTGTTTGATTTTGTTGATAAATTTATGAAATATAATTCTTTTGTTTATAGCAGATATTTGCCAAATCTTAAAAAAAATAATAATAGATTTTTGATCAAATGTTATTGGAGTAGGCTTGAAAATAATTGGTTTAAGTTTAATATCATAGATAAGTAGAGCATAGTCTTTGAGAAACAAAGCAGCATTTTTGAAAATACAAACCACTGAGTAGTCTGAGACATGGCTACTTTGTTCTGTAGCTATACAAAGAATGTTTTAATTTTGCAAATAAAGCAAGTGTGATAATATTGGGAGTGGGGAACAATAGCTATAGGAGTTTTATCAGTTTGAAAGTTCAAAAATAGCATTCTTGGATTAATATAAGATAATTTAGATTGGTTATATGTTTTAGTAATTGGAGAAGCAGATAGTTCCTTGGTGATTCTCTTAAATTGATTTTTAAAAATTAAATAGATAGTCTGAGATTGAAGTTAATTAGTTACAGTTAACTGGGAAGTCTGTAATATTGAGAAGTAAAGCTTGTATGATATTTTTTGCAATAATATATTTCAATAGTAGATTGTATAGGTACTTGAAAATAATATAATTTTTTGGAAGATTTTTGAATATTACAGTTTTCAGGTTTAAAGCAAGGTGGAAGAACTTTAAGTGAATGAGGCTTGTTTTATTTATACCAATATCAAAACGGTCTTAGTATTTAGAATAATAATAGTCTATATCTTAGGAGTCTGGTTCTTCAGATAGGATTAAAGTCAACATAATGCTAGTAAAAAATAGTAAAGAGGTGTAACAAATAAGAGAGTATGACAAATAAGAGGGTATGACAAATAAAAGAATGTGGCAAATAAGAGGTGTGACAACTAAGGTATAACCCAGTATCATGATAAACAGATCAACAGGATCAACAGAAAGCAGAGTTTGTGTAAATTTACTAAAATCAAAAAAGTAAGTCCAGTTTTTGTATAAAAATAGATGTAACAGGGAGCTAAGTTGTATAAGCTGATTAATAATCTTGATTAGTAATAAGGATCTGCAAGTTTGGGCATCCTAGAGATGCAGAATCCCCCAAAAATAAAAAATTTTTTAACAAAGATAAAGTACAGTTTTTGTAACAGAGTTTTGAAGTATTTTGGCTATAAAATATATAATTTTTGTCTGTTTAAGATATATTATATATCAAAATAAAGCTACTATTGAGCTAAATCTTTTTCTATTAATGAGCAATAGAGGTTTACTTAATAAAATTTTAAGTAAACCAGAAAAAAACAAAAATTTAGAAATATAGTTATAGCTCTGCAGAAAAAAACTTTAGAGCTATAAAACTAAACTGATTATAAGTAAAATTAAGAGTAAAACAACTTTACTTAGGCACCAAAGGTAGTTTACTTAATAAATATTTAATAAACAGCAAGTGTTTTCAAGAAAAGTTTGGTACAAGTGATCATCAGAAAGAGTTAATGATTTGCATCTAAATTGATACTATTTTAAACAATTTTAAAACAAAATTTTATAAAAATTTTATATTAGATGCCTGTTTTTAAATTTCATATTGAACCTATTATGCTAAAATTAATAATTTAACTAAATTAACAAAAAATTATTTAGCTAATTTTTGTTTTAAAAATTATAAAAACAGCTATAACAATTTTGATCAGCTAAAATTTTGGTCTAAACTAGTTTTTGCAAGAACTAATCTAACTCTATTTGCTATACTTTCATTATTTGTTTGTTAATTATTAAATTATTCTTGTAAATTTTGTATTTTTTAGTTCTTACTATTAATTATAGCTGTTTTTATAAATTTTAAAAAATTTGTATAATTTCTAGAACATCTGTTTATTATCTAAAATCTTTTTGGTTGTTTGGTAATTACTTAACTCTTTATAAACTGCATCTCTGTTTTTAAACTTTCAGTCTAAAGACAGTAATGTAATTTCTAAAAAGTTAAATAAATTACTAAATATTCAAAAAGATTTCACATAATGAAGTATCTTAGAAATTATGTTATAGCTATTATTATAATTTCTAGGAAATCTGCTTATTATTCAAAATCTTTTTGGTTATTCAGTAGCCCAAAATATTATTTATTTATTAAGATAAGATTAGAATATTGATCTTTTGAAGAAAGTAAGTTAAATTATTCACTTTTATATTAAATTTTCTTAAAAAAGTGAGAGACCAATAGGCCTTGTGAATTACTTTTTGTAGGTTTTATAGTTATAGTGCTTGACAAAAGTTTTTCTGCATCTTTAACTTGGCACAGAGATGAAATAAGTCAAAAAAATTTTTTATTTAAAAATATATTGCATTACAAGAAAAATCAATATATTGTATAATTACTCTTAGCTTCAATTAGAGCTTTTATATGATTTTTTATACTTCTAACCAAATTTTTTGTATATTCTTTAGGTAAGCTATTCTATTCTCTTGTTATTTCACCTTTCAAACAACTAAGGTTTTAATTTTTTTTTGCTAGATTCATTTTTATGAGCCCCCAGACGTTTTTAATCAGATTTTGGTCAGGTGATATTGATACTCAAGGAAAAACCTAGACATCATTTTCTTTCTTTTAAGCCTTCATGATTTTTGAACAATACTTCAGATTATTGTCCTCCTATAAGATCTATCTATTGTAATGTTCATTAAAAAGATTCACAATAGAAGGCAGAAGGCCTATTTCATACATAGTAGTTATATATTGTATGTTAAAGTTATGCATAAAGCAAACCAACCTGCCAAAGCCTGAAGAAGAAAAACAGCCCCATATGTAAACCTTCATCAGATGCTTGATGAAATAGGTTAATTTTTTTTTTAAAGAATTGCCATACCTTTTTTAGTTATTGATTCAGGTAGAAAGTATTTTCATTAATAAATACCACAGAATCCCAATCAAAATCCTTATACTTCTTTGTTTATGAAAAACATTTTTTTCGATACTTCTCTCAAGCAAATGCTTTAAGAGCTTTTCATAATAACAATCTCACCTTCATGAAAGTGCTATTGAATAGTACATATGTGAATATTAATATTCTGTTTTATCTGTTCATGACAGATTTCTGGAGCTGTAATATCTTTATTTTCTTTTTCCAACTTCAAAATCTGTTTGTCTTGTCTTTGGATAGTGGTCCTTTTATGATCTAATCTTTGTTTGTTTCTTAGATTTTTGGTTTCTTGCTATCATTTTATTTAATAGTATACAGAACTTTCATCACAATAAACTTGCTTTGCTGTTTTATAGATTGAAAGCTTGGAACTTTTTGGATAGATGCTTAAAAAATTGATTTCATAATATTTATGTAAAGTGAGAGGCATTTTTTTGGCTGAAATGATTGAAGCAAGTATTTTTACTATCAATTATGCCCAAAGAATATTAGTATAATCTGCAATGCAATATACTATATATGAATAAAATTTTACATGTCTGCACATAATCTAGTAAAAGCTAGAGATGTAGGAAAACTTTTGTCAAGTACTGTATATAGAAATATTCTTTAGTTGTTAGTATTCCTAATATTAATCTAGCCATTTTGTGTTTAAAATACTCTTTTGATTTGGATGCTAAATATAATAGAAACATCTATACAAAAGAAGTACTATAGACTATTTCTTATATCATCTGGTTTAATATACAAATTTGTATACTAAAAAATTTTAAAAAAAATAAATTTTAAATTTTTTTATAAAATTTATATTTTAATTGATTTTATCCAAGACACAAATCATATAATACACCTATAGTCACAGTATAAAATACTCTATATAACAATAGAAGCTACAATAGTTAAACAATAAACTATTTTTCTTATAGGTTTAAGCTATCCAATTTCTTTAGCATCACTTTAAAAATTAATTATATAAAGTTGATCATAAAGAATATTTGATCAACTTTAAATATTATATTATGAAGAGAGTCTAAATAATAATTCTTTGTAAATATTATATGCAAGTTTCTTTTTTAGTATTAAATGTTGATATAAAGATTCTATTATATACAGTTAACACTAAATAATTGATTTTGAAATATTGATAAAAAATTTTTATAAAATAAGAATTATACAATAATTAGAATGTAGTATATTTTTATTTTAGCTTAGAGAATAGAGATTTGGTTTAATAAAATTTAAAGCAAATATATAAAAATAGATTAAAAATTATTTTAGTATCTAAATTTGTATACTAGATAGTTTAAGAAATAATATTTTATATAACTACCAATTTGTAAATCATTATATTCATATCTTTAACCTTAAATATTTTGAGATTTACTAGACAAATTTTGATAATCTAATTACTATTAAAATTAAAAAAATCTCTTTTACAACTTTATTTAGAAATCCAACCAACTCTAGCTTAATAAAAACTTCTTTAATTTTAAAAAATTAATTTTCTTTATATTTGCATCTTTAACTCTAATTATATTTGGATCTACTAAGCTAATTTTGATAATTTAATCATTATTAGAACTAGAAAAATCTTCTTTACAACTTTATTTAGAAGCTTAACAAACTTTAACTTAATAAAAATTTCTTTAATTTTAATTTACTATATTTTTATACAAAAACTGGACTTACTTTTTTGATTTTAGTAAATTTACACAAACTCT
>CAJVQC010001474.1:0-10163 GCA_910592285.1 Racocetra persica
GTGTTTGAAACTAAAAGTAAAAAGTTTTATCATTGGGATAGTTTAGGAGGGGCGAATTGGGGGTATGCAGAGGGGTTGGTGAGGGAGTTGTTGAGTCAAATTCATTCTACTGATAATTTAAATTTAAAGCAATTTTTAGTGAAGAGACAAGAGGTTAGGCAAAATAATGGTTGGGAGTGTGGGATTGCTATAATAGCAACTATGAAGAGGATTAGAGAAAAGTATAGTGGGAGTATTAAGGATATTGAATTAGGGGAGTTTGATTTTAAGAAAGTAAGGGAGGAATTGAGGATGAAGTATTTACAAGAGCACAGTTAATTTACCTGATAAACAAAGTGCTATTAGATAAGGGGAGTTTGTGCCTCCTAAGATTTTATTTGGGAGGAATTTCAACTTGTGTTTGTTGCTTTTTATACTCTGCAAATAATTCTCTTAACTCAGCATCATTACCTTCACTTAAAAATTGTTCAGGAGTCATCTTAACTTCCTCTTTTAATCATTGGATATATTCGTAATCTTGGACTTGTAGACCAATGTCTAACCATTCTTGGATATCTAACTCTTGAATTTTTGTTTCTGACTGTTCATTTGAATGCTCTTCTTCTGAGTCAGATTCAGTTTTTGTTAGCAACAATTTCTCAAATTCCTTAAATAATTTTTCTAATTCTTCATCAGAATCTAAATCTTTTAATTCAAGCAATTTCTTTCCATCTTTCCTTCAGGCTTGTAAATCGTATTCATTTTTCCTTCAACTATCTTTTATTTTATATTTCTTTAATTGCTTAGCAATTTTAGCACAACCGTCACTTTTTTCATAAGCACATATAATTTTTTTTAAGTTATCAGGCAAATATTCTAAGCCCGATTCTAGGTCGGTATTACTTATATCTAAAGTTCTTAGATTATTCATATTCTTTAAATACTCTAAACTTCCGACAAAACGATTACGAATATCTTTATTTTTGATTATTAAGCCAAAAAATGATCCATCTCCTAACTTTAAGCTTTCTAATTTAGTCAAATGAGTTAAAAAGGATAGATCTTCTGAAAAATTATTGCCAGCCAAATTTAAGTCTTCTAATTCTTTGTTATGAGTAAGATCTAGGTTGGTTAGGAGATTATTATTACAGTTAAGTTCAACCAATTTTAGACAATTACTAAGATCTAATTCAGTTAATTGATTATTAGAACAGCCTATTTTTACTAAGTTAATGGCCTTTTTTAGATCTAAACTGATTAGATCATTACCTGAGCAATCTAATTCAGTTAAGTTTTCCAAGTGTTCTAGATTAGGGCTAAGGCTAGTTTTTGAAATATTTAAAGATTTTAAATTTTTTAGGTTCTTTAGGGGTTCTAAGGAACTAATGGACTTGTTTCCACTTAAATTTAACTTTTCTAAATTAATCAAAGGAACCGAACCGATTAAAAAGTTAAGGTCAGTTAGTGAATTGTTTTCAAAGTCAAGTTCAATAATATTAGGGCAATTGGTTAAACTGAGGCTGACTAAATTATTGTTATGACATACAAGTTTCTTTAAGTTAGTGAAATCTGTGATTTCTAATTCTTGGAATTCGTTGTAGGAACAATCAAGAGAGGCAAGTTTAACTTTGTTAGCTAATGTTAGTTTAGTTAACTTGGATTTTAAATACAATCCACAAATATATATTTTTTCTAAGTTAGGAAATTCAGTTAGATCTAATTCTCCACCATTAATGGTTTTACCTAATTCTTTATTATCGTAGTTGAAGCTAATTTCTTTAACTTTTTCTTTATCTTCTTGAGTAGGATATTGTCAATTTAAATATCCTTGAAGAGTTAAATTTTCCTTTAACTCCATTATGTTAACTGTTGTAGAATTATAGCCTTTTTGTATGGCATGGGCAGCTAGTGCATATTCTTTATCAGATTTTATTAACTCTTGGAAAGAGTCGTCGTTGGCTTGCTCTAACTCTTGGATTTTAAGTTTTAGAGAACGATTTGCTTTCCAAATTGGCAAAAGGTGGGCGAGGTTGTCAAGTCCATTGTAACTTTCGTCTTTTTTTGGTTCTCCGAATCTTCTTAATTCTTGCCCAATTGCTTTCACTCGACGATCTGGGCTTACCTCTTGGTGAACTTGACAAAAGAGTTTTTCAACACTATTTGGTAAATACTCTAAGCCGCTATCGATATCAGTGTTAGGAATAATTAAATGTTCCAATTTGCTCATGTTTTGCAAAGGCTCTAACGAACCGTAAAAACGATTAAAAATTCCCTTTTCTGCTCTTTCCTTGCTATCAGAATTACCTATTGCTAAAATAAATAAATTAACAAACCGAGAAAAAGGAGTTAGATCATTTCTCGGAAAATCATTATCTATGAGAAAAAGTCCTTGTAACTTATCGCTGTTTAAGTGATCCAAAAAATCAAGGTTAGTCAGGTAATTAATTCCACACATAAGTACAACAATTTCTGGACAATTTTTTATGTTCAAGTTAGTTAATTTGTTATAATTACAAATTAAGTGTTTCAATTTATAACAGCCGCTAATATTTAAGCCAGTTAATTGATTTTTATCGCAATATAAATTCTCTAAGTTCACAAAATCACTTAAATCTAATTCTCCCTCCAGTTCCTTTCCGCTAATATTTAATTCGGTAATATTCGCCCTTTGTTCTTTAGGATAGTTTCTATCCAATCACCTTTGGGCATTTCTTTTTCAAGCTTGAAAGTCACAAAGATAGTATGCCTCCCCCTCATGAATTTCTTCCTTTCGATAGTCCTTTAATATTTCCTGAATCTTTAAGCAACCAGCATCTTCTTTTTTGCTATCACACCAAATCTGTTTCAAACTCTCAGGCAAATGATCTAAACCGCTGTCGATATCTGTGTTATGAATATCAATGGATCACAATTTAGTCAAATCCTTTAGAGGTTCTAAACTGCCACAGAAGTTGCTATTTGGTATTCCAAAAGATTCTAGACTAGTGAATGAAGTTAAGTGTTTTCCCAAACGAGTTAGGTCTTGACGAGGAAAATTATTGCCACCAATGCTCAAATGAGTTAACTTTTCCGAGTTTAACTTGCTAAGAAAACTATAGTCAGTGAATAAATTATCAATCAAAAATAATCCTCTTATATTAGGGCAATTAGCAATATCCAAGTTAGTGACCTCGCACTCACTAATATCTAATGAACGAAGTTTAGGCAAATTATTCAGAGTTATGCTGGTAATGGGATTTTTTCAAATTTCTATCTTCTCTAAATTAGGCCAATCGCTAATAATTAATTCTCCTGAAAAGTACTTTTTGCTAATATCTAATTCTGTTATTTTATTTCTTTCTTCTTGCGAGTAATTCTTGTCTAATCATTCCTGAGCATTAATCTTTTTTTTGTACTCACCTTCGTCAGCACAGGTGAAAGAATTATCCTCATCTAATTGTTTTGCTATTTTTTTAACTTTACTTTCTGGACGTTCCTTGTTTGAACAATTGATTGCTTTGATACTTTTTGGTAAATTCTCTAAACCTTCCGTAATTTCAGTATTACTAATATCTAACTCTTCTAATTTATTCAGTACTTTTAAGGGTTTTAAACTACCTCAGAAACGATTAAAAATTCCTTTTTCAATATTTTTATCATAATATGTTCCAATCTGCAAGTAATTTAAATTAGTAAATTTGCTAAAGACCGATAAATCTTGCTCCGGAAGATTATTGCTAGATATACTCAATTTCTTTAATTTTTCAAAATTCAAAGGAGAAAAATTAATTTCAGTGATTAAATTTCTATAGCAAAAAAGAGTAGTGAGATTTGGGCAATCATTTAAATCTAAATTGGTAATCTTGTTGTTAGAACAATATAGTTCTTTTAGATTAGTGAAACTTTGCAAACTTAAAGGACCTACTAAATTACTATTTCCTATGTCTAACTCCTTAAACTTGACTCTTTTTTCTGATGGACATTTTCTGTCTAACCATTCTTGTGCATTTTTGCTTACTCCTCGCCGGCTATACTCACCCCTATTCTTATCAGTAAGTTCAAAGTTTAAGGAAGATAATTGGTCAACTAATTGCTTCACTTTACTTTCCGCCCTTTCCTCAACTAAAAAGCATATTTTTTCCACACTATCAGGTAAATATTCTAAGCCACTATCGATGTCTGTATTATGTATTCATAATTCTTCTAATTTAGTTAAATTTTTTAAAGGTTCTAGGGAACCGGTAAATTGGTTGTAAATCCCTTTAGAGAAATGTTCTTTATTATCACCACCAATTAATAGATTTTCTAAATTCACAAGGTTACTAAAGACCGATAAATCTTGCTCCGGAAGATTATTATCAGAGATATTCAAGTAAGTTAGTTTTTCAGGAGTTAAAGAAGAATAATCAAACTTGGTTAAAAAATTATCATTACATTCAACCTGTTCTAAATGTTTTAAACTAGTTAAATCTAATTCAGTGATTTGATTGAAACCACATCTAAGAACTTCTAATTGCAGGCAGTTTCTTAGATTAAGTTCTGCCAATTGGTTATCTTTACAAACTAGTTCTTGAAGTTTAGTACAATAATTAACTTCTAATTTGGTTAATTTATTTTTTCCACAATGAATTTCTTCCAAAATTGGACAGCCAGAAAGATCCAAATTAGTTAATTGATTTCGTGAGCAATAAAGTCCTTTTAAAAATCTCTTCTGCCCTAGTTCTAGTTTAGTTAAAGGCGATTTCAGACAATGCCCATCAATTATTATAATTTCTAAGTTAGGATAATCAGATAGATCTAACTCTCCACCATCTACATCTTTGAGAGAATTTTCTTCATCAATAGTGATTTCTTTTACCTGGTGCTTAATTTTTTTAG
Source organism: Racocetra persica (assembly GCA_910592285.1). Classification (NCBI taxonomy): domain Eukaryota; kingdom Fungi; phylum Glomeromycota; class Glomeromycetes; order Diversisporales; family Gigasporaceae; genus Racocetra; species Racocetra persica. The sequence continues at coordinate 4,837 of CAJVQC010001474.1, forward strand.
TTGAGTATTGCTCATCTAATCATTCTTGAAGATTATCAACTGGAGGCAATTCTTCTAACTCATCTTTATAGCGTTCAAGTATGTGTGCTTCTTTTTCTAACTGCTTGCAATATTCTTCCTTTAGCTCTTTAATACTATTATCGTCTAACTTTTTAATCTCTTGAATTATTAGGTGTTTAGCTTCTCGTTTAACTTCTCTCAGTCAAGCATAAAAGGCAGCGTCTCTTGGATTAAATTTTTCTCCCAAACCCTGGGCTCATTTTTGGGTTTGTCGATAGTGAAATCCCTGGATTTGTCATTCTAATACTAATTTCCTGCTAATAAATTCTGGATTAATGCTTATCCAGTCACTGTTGTCTTCATCAATAATACTATCAAAAAAAATTTCTCCTCCTACTTCATTGGCAATGTCATCATAGTTATTAAAAATGTGTTAGAAGAATTGCCTCCAGTTGATAATCTTCAAGAATGATTAGATGAGCAATACTCAACTAAAAAAATTAAGCACCAGGTAAAAGAAATCACTATTGATGAAGAAAATTCTCTCAAAGATGTAGATGGTGGAGAGTTAGATCTATCTGATTATCCTAACTTAGAAATTATAATAATTGATGGGCATTGTCTGAAATCGCCTTTAACTAAACTAGAACTAGGGCAGAAGAGATTTTTAAAAGGACTTTATTGCTCACGAAATCAATTAACTAATTTGGATCTTTCTGGCTGTCCAATTTTGGAAGAAATTCATTGTGGAAAAAATAAATTAACCAAATTAGAAGTTAATTATTGTACTAAACTTCAAGAACTAGTTTGTAAAGATAACCAATTGGCAGAACTTAATCTAAGAAACTGCCTGCAATTAGAAGTTCTTAGATGTGGTTTCAATCAAATCACTGAATTAGATTTAACTAGTTTAAAACATTTAGAACAGGTTGAATGTAATGATAATTTTTTAACCAAGTTTGATTATTCTTCTTTAACTCCTGAAAAACTAACTTACTTGAATATCTCTGATAATAATCTTCCGGAGCAAGATTTATCGGTCTTTAGTAACCTTGTGAATTTAGAAAATCTATTAATTGGTGGTGATAATAAAGAACATTTCTCTAAAGGGATTTACAACCAATTTACCGGTTCCCTAGAACCTTTAAAAAATTTAACTAAATTAGAAGAATTATGAATACATAATACAGACATCGATAGTGGCTTAGAATATTTACCTGATAGTGTGGAAAAAATATGCTTTTTAGTTGAGGAAAGGGCGGAAAGTAAAGTGAAGCAATTAGTTGACCAATTATCTTCCTTAAACTTTGAACTTACTGATAAGAATAGGGGTGAGTATAGCCGGCGAGGAGTAAGCAAAAATGCACAAGAATGGTTAGACAGAAAATGTCCATCAGAAAAAAGAGTCAAGTTTAAGGAGTTAGACATAGGAAATAGTAATTTAGTAGGTCCTTTAAGTTTGCAAAGTTTCACTAATCTAAAAGAACTATATTGTTCTAACAACAAGATTACCAATTTAGATTTAAATGATTGCCCAAATCTCACTACTCTTTTTTGCTATAGAAATTTAATCACTGAAATTAATTTTTCTCCTTTGAATTTTGAAAAATTAAAGAAATTGAGTATATCTAGCAATAATCTTCCGGAGCAAGATTTATCGGTCTTTAGCAAATTTACTAATTTAAATTACTTGCAGATTGGAACATATTATGATAAAAATATTGAAAAAGGAATTTTTAATCGTTTCTGAGGTAGTTTAAAACCCTTAAAAGTACTGAATAAATTAGAAGAGTTAGATATTAGTAATACTGAAATTACGGAAGGTTTAGAGAATTTACCAAAAAGTATCAAAGCAATCAATTGTTCAAACAAGGAACGTCCAGAAAGTAAAGTTAAAAAAATAGCAAAACAATTAGATGAGGATAATTCTTTCACCTGTGCTGACGAAGGTGAGTACAAAAAAAAGATTAATGCTCAGGAATGATTAGACAAGAATTACTCGCAAGAAGAAAGAAATAAAATAACAGAATTAGATATTAGCAAAAAGTACTTTTCAGGAGAATTAATTATTAGCGATTGGCCTAATTTAGAGAAGATAGAAATTTGAAAAAATCCCATTACCAGCATAACTCTGAATAATTTGCCTAAACTTCGTTCATTAGATATTAGTGAGTGCGAGGTCACTAACTTGGATATTGCTAATTGCCCTAATATAAGAGGATTATTTTTGATTGATAATTTATTCACTGACTATAGTTTTCTTAGCAAGTTAAACTCGGAAAAGTTAACTCATTTGAGCATTGGTGGCAATAATTTTCCTCGTCAAGACCTAACTCGTTTGGGAAAACACTTAACTTCATTCACTAGTCTAGAATCTTTTGGAATACCAAATAGCAACTTCTGTGGCAGTTTAGAACCTCTAAAGGATTTGACTAAATTGTGATCCATTGATATTCATAACACAGATATCGACAGCGGTTTAGATCATTTGCCTGAGAGTTTGAAACAGATTTGGTGTGATAGCAAAAAAGAAGATGCTGGTTGCTTAAAGATTCAGGAAATATTAAAGGACTATCGAAAGGAAGAAATTCATGAGGGGGAGGCATACTATCTTTGTGACTTTCAAGCTTGAAAAAGAAATGCCCAAAGGTGATTGGATAGAAACTATCCTAAAGAACAAAGGGCGAATATTACCGAATTAAATATTAGCGGAAAGGAACTGGAGGGAGAATTAGATTTAAGTGATTTTGTGAACTTAGAGAATTTATATTGCGATAAAAATCAATTAACTGGCTTAAATATTAGCGGCTGTTATAAATTGAAACACTTAATTTGTAATTATAACAAATTAACTAACTTGAACATAAAAAATTGTCCAGAAATTGTTGTACTTATGTGTGGAATTAATTACCTGACTAACCTTGATTTTTTGGATCACTTAAACAGCGATAAGTTACAAGGACTTTTTCTCATAGATAATGATTTTCCGAGAAATGATCTAACTCCTTTTTCTCGGTTTGTTAATTTATTTATTTTAGCAATAGGTAATTCTGATAGCAAGGAAAGAGCAGAAAAGGGAATTTTTAATCGTTTTTACGGTTCGTTAGAGCCTTTGCAAAACATGAGCAAATTGGAACATTTAATTATTCCTAACACTGATATCGATAGCGGCTTAGAGTATTTACCAAATAGTGTTGAAAAACTCTTTTGTCAAGTTCACCAAGAGGTAAGCCCAGATCGTCGAGTGAAAGCAATTGGGCAAGAATTAAGAAGATTCGGAGAACCAAAAAAAGACGAAAGTTACAATGGACTTGACAACCTCGCCCACCTTTTGCCAATTTGGAAAGCAAATCGTTCTCTAAAACTTAAAATCCAAGAGTTAGAGCAAGCCAACGACGACTCTTTCCAAGAGTTAATAAAATCTGATAAAGAATATGCACTAGCTGCCCATGCCATACAAAAAGGCTATAATTCTACAACAGTTAACATAATGGAGTTAAAGGAAAATTTAACTCTTCAAGGATATTTAAATTGACAATATCCTACTCAAGAAGATAAAGAAAAAGTTAAAGAAATTAGCTTCAACTACGATAATAAAGAATTAGGTAAAACCATTAATGGTGGAGAATTAGATCTAACTGAATTTCCTAACTTAGAAAAAATATATATTTGTGGATTGTATTTAAAATCCAAGTTAACTAAACTAACATTAGCTAACAAAGTTAAACTTGCCTCTCTTGATTGTTCCTACAACGAATTCCAAGAATTAGAAATCACAGATTTCACTAACTTAAAGAAACTTGTATGTCATAACAATAATTTAGTCAGCCTCAGTTTAACCAATTGCCCTAATATTATTGAACTTGACTTTGAAAACAATTCACTAACTGACCTTAACTTTTTAATCGGTTCGGTTCCTTTGATTAATTTAGAAAAGTTAAATTTAAGTGGAAACAAGTCCATTAGTTCCTTAGAACCCCTAAAGAACCTAAAAAATTTAAAATCTTTAAATATTTCAAAAACTAGCCTTAGCCCTAATCTAGAACACTTGGAAAACTTAACTGAATTAGATTGCTCAGGTAATGATCTAATCAGTTTAGATCTAAAAAAGGCCATTAACTTAGTAAAAATAGGCTGTTCTAATAATCAATTAACTGAATTAGATCTTAGTAATTGTCTAAAATTGGTTGAACTTAACTGTAATAATAATCTCCTAACCAACCTAGATCTTACTCATAACAAAGAATTAGAAGACTTAAATTTGGCTGGCAATAATTTTTCAGAAGATCTATCCTTTTTAACTCATTTGACTAAATTAGAAAGCTTAAAGTTAGGAGATGGATCATTTTTTGGCTTAATAATCAAAAATAAAGATATTCGTAATCGTTTTGTCGGAAGTTTAGAGTATTTAAAGAATATGAATAATCTAAGAACTTTAGATATAAGTAATACCGACCTAGAATCGGGCTTAGAATATTTGCCTGATAACTTAAAAAAAATTATATGTGCTTATGAAAAAAGTGACGGTTGTGCTAAAATTGCTAAGCAATTAAAGAAATATAAAATAAAAGATAGTTGAAGGAAAAATGAATACGATTTACAAGCCTGAAGGAAAGATGGAAAGAAATTGCTTGAATTAAAAGATTTAGATTCTGATGAAGAATTAGAAAAATTATTTAAGGAATTTGAGAAATTGTTGCTAACAAAAACTGAATCTGACTCAGAAGAAGAGCATTCAAATGAACAGTCAGAAACAAAAATTCAAGAGTTAGATATCCAAGAATGGTTAGACATTGGTCTACAAGTCCAAGATTACGAATATATCCAATGATTAAAAGAGGAAGTTAAGATGACTCCTGAACAATTTTTAAGTGAAGGTAATGATGCTGAGTTAAGAGAATTATTTGCAGAGTATAAAAAGCAACAAACACAAGTTGAAATTCCTCCCAAATAAAATCTTAGGAGGCACAAACTCCCCTTATCTAATAGCACTTTGTTTATCAGGTAAATTAACTGTGCTCTTGTAAATACTTCATCCTCAATTCCTCCCTTACTTTCTTAAAATCAAACTCCCCTAATTCAATATCCTTAATACTCCCACTATACTTTTCTCTAATCCTCTTCATAGTTGCTATTATAGCAATCCCACACTCCCAACCATTATTTTGCCTAACCTCTTGTCTCTTCACTAAAAATTGCTTTAAATTTAAATTATCAGTAGAATGAATTTGACTCAACAACTCCCTCACCAACCCCTCTGCATACCCCCAATTCGCCCCTCCTAAACTATCCCAATGATAAAACTTTTTACTTTTAGTTTCAAACAC
>CAJVQC010001475.1:0-10163 GCA_910592285.1 Racocetra persica
TATACATTATTCTCATGTTTTTTGTTTTTTTTTTTAAGTCTGTCAAAAGTCAGCTTGAAGAATTGGGACAAGCAAAAGAACAAGAGTTGGAACAGGTAAAAGAACAAATTAGAAAGGAAGCCATGGTAAGTTTTTAATGACAGATATTAACACTTCTTTATTAAGATTACAGGTCAAAATCTTGACAAACAGAATCCTGAAAGGTTATAATGCTGACATTCAAAATCCTTAAAACATAATATGGATTTGCATTAAGAATTTGAATGTCAGGATTACAACCTGTATGGGTTTATCAAAGGTTATGACCTGCAACCCTTTATTTAAATCTATCCGATAGCTAATCAGTTTTGGGTTTTCTTATTGTAAGTCAACTCAAGGAGAGACGGCTGTTGCTTTCGAAAAAATGAAAGTGCAATATGCCGATGATATTGCTGAACTCAAGGATTCTCATGCTAAGGAATTGGAACTCATGAAATCCGAACACGATAAAGAGATTGAGAAAGCAAGGAATGAAATTCAGGTATATAAGCATATTATGTTGAACTTATCTTCTGTGTTAAATTATTAAAAAACTTTTATTATCAGGAAACACTCATGATCCAGCATAATGAAGAAATCGAAAAACTTGAACAAACACATAGTACGGAATTAAATTCTATCAGATTTAATCTTGAAACCAAAAATGACGCAGCCGTCCAAGAGCTATCAGCCCTTAGATCTCAGCATTCTCAAGATATTGAGGATCTTAAATTAAAGCATTCTAGAGAAATTGAAGAACTTAAATCCCATCATGCCCAAGAAATTGAAACTTTAAAGACATCAGCTGATGAAGGTCTTGTACAAAAGTATGAGACCCAATTATCAAACTTGCAGAGTTTAACAAAAAAGAGGGATACCGAATTTGAAGATCTTAAAGCGAATCATGATTCTATGCTAGAGAAATTGAAAACCGATTATGAAGCTCAGTTCGAAACATTAAGGGTTAAAATTGAAGGAACAAACAATTCCCCTGACACAGGAATTGAGGAATTAAAAGCTATTCATGCTAAAGAACTTGATGATCTGAAATCTACCCATGCAAAGGAAATTGAAGAATTGAAAACTCAATACGAAGGAAAATTGAAAAAATTAGAATATGAAATTAGGGAGTCTCATAGCAAAGAGTTGCAAGAAACACTCACGAATCTTGATAAAGAAATGCAAGAAACAATCACGAATCTTGAAGAAGAAATGAAAAAAAAGGAGGAAAGTTTAACGTTGGAAAATGAAACTCTTAAAAAAGAAAATAAGGAATTGTCAGAGAAGTTTGAAGTTTCAAAACAAAATGTTGACTCTCATGCTTCAACATTAGAAGTTAGTTATCGTAATAGTTTTTTTATTATTACTATACCAACAATGTTAATTTGCTTGTATTTATATGTTAATAAACGCTAATTATATTTTAAACAAATGATTATGTTGTGTTTCTAGGAGTTGAAAAAAGAGCATCAAAAGGAAATAGAATTACGTACCGCATTACAAACTCTTCTAGATGAGAAAAATAAAGAGAGCGAAGAATCCCTCGAATCATTACGCTGCGAGTACAACCAAAAGATTGATGAACTCGAATTAGCACATGCTCGTGAACTGAAAGAAAAGATGGATGAACTCGAATTGGCGCATGCTCGTAAAATTGAGGAAAAAGATGTAGAAATAAAGAACAAGGCCATGGAAAATAAATGGCTTGAAGACGAAAATGATCAGCATGATGTATGTACAATTTATGAAACTTTAGATACTCGACAAACGTGAAGCTTTAATAAATGCCATTTTTCTTTACTATTTTGTAGGCAAAGTCTAAAACGTTGAATAAAGAGTTGGAAATTCTTCGTAAAGAAAATGAACAATTGAAAGGTGAAAATGATCAGATGCTCGAGTTGATTCATAAATATCAAGAAGAGCTAGCTCCTAAATTTTAAAATATGAAATATGTTTACTCATCAGATACTGCTACATACCATTCAAACCTAATCTCTTAATCCATCTTAGATTTTTATATCCCATTTTATTTTCTTTTTGATACCTGTAGTATATTTACATTACTCATACTTTTCGATTACAATATTTTAAACTGTTATATTTTTTTACTTCCCTATTTCATCGTCTTCTTAATTGAAGTAAGTTTGTTTATAATTTATATAATATTTATTTATTCACTAATTTTTTTTATTTAGTAAGAATAATTATTAGTGTTGACTTATTTGTAAAAGAAAAAAAGGTGGAATTAAGTTTTTTTTGATTATAATCGAATTATGAATTTATTTATATAATCAAATTCAATAAATTTAAGAATTTACACGTGAAAACGTGAAACGAGAGATGGCATTTTTTTATTCGGGTAAATTTTAGTTTTGATAATAAACCCTTATCCAATAACGATCCCTTAATCTGTATTCAGGGCAACTTTCTCGGAAAATATAAATCACATTCTTTTTGTACGTAGTACCTAGGGCTGTTAAAAAGCTTGTCGGACCCGGTCCTTGAGTCGACTTCACACGGAACCGACTCAAGCCTGTCCCGGACTATGCATGTCTTTGTTCTAGAAGGGCATGCATGTGATTGGTTAATTTACATCGAAATCACGGACTCGGAACCGAAAGGATCGGATTTTTAACAGCCCTAGAACCAGAGCATACTAGTAAAACCCCAATGCGCGTCATAAAAATATATTCCCGGTGTTCGCAGCAGAGTCGATGCTTTTGAACCTAACTGCCGCACCAATTTTGTCACGCAGATTCTCCATTAAGTCAAAAATATTCCCTTTGCTATAGAGCAGTAGAGTTGTAAAATTACCATAATTTTGTAATCTTGCGTAATTCACACAGGGTTGTTAATGGTAACTTACCGTTGTAAGTTACCACGTACCAGTAACATAGGGAAATTTTGAAACCCAATTGGTTGCAAACGATTATTGCGTTTTACAGATTAAGGAAAAAAAGAAATCACACACGATTTTTAGACGATTTCTAAGTGATTTCTGATTTTTTAAAACAACTCTGATATGATAATTTCATACCTAGATATCGAAATTGTTTTAAAAAATCAGAAATCGCCTAGGAATCGCCTAAAAATCCTTTTTTCTTTATCTGCGAAATTTACAAAATTTTGCAAACTGCAATAAATCAATTTGATAATATGTACAAAAATCGATTAAAGCGATTTAAAGCGATCAAATTACCGTTTGCCACTGCATACAGTACCCGGAGTCTTATCCAAGAATTTCATTTTTTAAATTGAATAGTACCCGTGGGTACTATCGCTATGTGAGGAACTGGGTACTATATTTGGGGATATATCATATGAACAGTAATAAATTCATATAGTCAAACCTCCCGGGTATATACAAGAATTAAGTCAGGATGATGATGGATAATATGGGTGAGTACACAGCAAAACCATGCTTAGAGTATATATAATCTATATACTCTAAGCATGGTTTTGCTGTGTACTTACCCATATACGGGTCTTAATCAAGGGGGGATACTGTATGCAGTGAACGGTAAATCGAATAAAATGATATGCGATTTCTGAGATCAAAATTTTCGGTGATCGAGGAATACAAATCTACAAATCAGCCTATATACTCAAATGATGTAATAATACTGGCCGAACTTTGTAAGGCCGGTACGTTATATATAGTATGATGAAATTTGCATGAAATCCGATTTACTAAACTTACGTAAAATTACACACTTAAAAAACAAAAAAAAAAAAAAAGAATTAAAAAGTTAATTCCGGTCGAAAATTATATAACCAATGATTAATGCGGGCCAAAATTTTGTCGATCACAACCGTTAGTCAATCAAAATATAAATTTGCTGATACAAAATTGTTTATAACTTTTGTATAATTCTGTATATAGTATATATATACAGTCATCCTTCTCTACAATCATCTTCTATATAGTCACACACTCTTTATAAGCACTATTTTTTGAAAAATTATTGGCAATTTATTTTATTTTATTTTTTTTTACTTTAATGATCTTTTTTTTATTTTTTAAATTGGCAGTATTTTACAACAGGATACCTCAGTTAGCTAGATCTACATAATCCATCAGAAATACTATATGTCTGTACAAATAAAGAATCTCTTAATCTGTCTTATTATCACAGTAAAAATAAGGCAAATCCTAAATTTATACTAGAGTATGATCCAGAAGCAACCTGTCTAAATACCAATTTTCTTCTTTTCAGAATCCTTAACTTACTGAGAATGTGAGCCCCAGATATCAATAGATAGGATTTACCAATTTTGTCAGATTACTACTCTACAATAGAGTATCATTAATTTGATATATTTTCTTGTAAAGAAGTAAAAAAGAAAAAAAAGGGATAAGGATGAAACAAAAATAGAGAAAGTAAAAAACAAATATATAAAAAAATAACCAGAACATAAAGGAATCTAAAAAAACTATTCTAAAATCTAAGAGAACTTGTCTACAGATATAAAAACCTGCTAACCAGGTATATGGTTATAGAAATTTATATATAGAGTTATCTAACAAAAAGAAACTATAAACTAAAATATACTTTAACTTGTGCTAAGAGTTAAAAATTATATATATATGACTTCAGAATACTGCATATCTCTAATATATCACTCTAGTTTACAACTTTTATTTAAATTTACCTTGAATCCTAGAATAATGATTTTAAAGTCTTGTCATAATTGTCAGTTCTAAGATTATTTTTTTCAAGCCAGATTTTTTATAAGCTTTATTTCAAATCTTGTTTTATCAAAATCTAAACTGTATATGGGCTTTTTATTAAGTACTTTGATTTAACCAAATTAGAATTTTCTTCTTCAAACATGATTATTGTATTCCTTATTTGTTATATCATAACTCGAGATTTTTCAAAAATAAAAGTGGTAAACAATACCAATTTTTTGAAATAAGGTAGCCAAATCCTCTACTTTTTGACAAAAAAAATAAAAAAAAAGAGCAGCAGAGAAATATTGTAGTTTTGATTGGCAATTTATTTATTAAAAAAAACTTTATATAACCACAATACTATTAAAATTTTATTTTTATATTTTTTTTATATAAAACAAACTATATATTATAAAGAAGAATAACTGTATATTAAAATCAAAAAAATTAATTATATCTAGATTTAAAAAAAAATTTATAGTACTTATTTAGAATTTTTATATTTATTAAAACTAATTTAATAAATAATTTGTTAGTTAGCTAAACAAAGATTATAGTATAATATGATATATAAATTATTGTAAATATAAATTTTTTTTTAATTTTAAAGATGAGGCTATGCCTCTAACTTTATTGAAATTTAATTGAGTTTCTTTACAAAATACAAAGAAATTATATTTGAACCTCATATCTAGAGAATACCTAAGACTAGAGACTCAGACACAATATTATAATAACATAATTATCTGTGGCCTAAACCTATCAGAGTGGCCAAAGCTTATCTAGATTTGGAGATTAAGTAAGTTGTGTAAGGTAAATTGATATTTGATCCATTGTGAGTACTATAATAATAACTTGGGATAAGCTATAGAATGAAATGAAGGTCGAGGTTGGTAAGATAAAGTGGGTAAAGAAGGTAGCGAATAGATAGAAATATTAGTTTGAGATCTAGAAATACAATATGGGATCCAGATAGAGTTGTAAATTTGTTTGTTAAGATGTAATAAAAATTTAACAGTAAGTGAAATAGCAGTTTTGTTAGATAATATAATATCAGCAAGAGCTAATATAATTTCAGAAGAGATAAGACCAGAAAGTGTTAATAAGAAAAATAGAGAGTTTGATGAGTTATGAATTTGTATACACTGAAGATTTTTAATAAGCTGATGTATATCAGTAATAGATTGAGTAGAAAGATCAAGATTAGATATATTGATCGTTGACTGAAATGAACTATTAATTAGGTTTTGAAGAAGCTGAAAAGTTGGGCACATAATCCAGTAAAGCATAATACTGGTTTGATCATATTGATGGCATATAGATAGATATTTAGAGTTTCATTTATGTAGAATATAAGGAGTAGGCAAGTCATCAAGTAAGATTTTAATATGAAAGGACTTTAGAGTAGATGACTAAAAACTATATTTGTAGTTAGAGATCTTTTGATTATTGTTGATATATAGCCAGGTAGCATATCAGTGAATCTGGTTAGAAATCTAAGACTATTGTTAGAATTGGTTTTGCAATGACCAAAATGTATAGATATAAATGTGATAGATAGTTTGAGTAAACCATCGAATTGGTAATTCGACTAGAGAGTTCACAAAGAAAAGAGTATAGTTTGAATTATATATATTGTAAGGTTTAAATATTAAATAAGGTGCGATAATATGATATTGAGCTAGTTAATCAGCTTGGTTGTTAAATTCATCATCTTGATGAGCATTGATCTTATGAAAGACAACTTGCAAGTTGTATGAGTTAATAAAGTTAATTAAAGTATACCATAGTGAGTGATATAGTGTTCGTATGAATGATAGAGCAAGAGAAAATTAATTAGTATTGTTGAATTTGGATATTACAGACTATGGGTCTATATATATGTGAACTATGCAGTTTCTAAGTGCTATAATAAGTACGGATAGGATGGTAGTGAGTTCAGCTTTGAAAAAGCATGTTCAAAATTTAATTTGTGCTTGAAAGGAATGCACAATATTATTATTTTGAATTTGTATCTAACTAATCCTATGGAGCATTGATTTGTTTCAAGTTTAATAACTAAACCATCTGTATAGAAAGAGAGTTCTAAGTAGTTATAGTTATAATAAGCAATGAATTAAAGAGTATCAGTTGAAGTGTCAATTTCAAAGATATCTGAGATTTGTATTATATTAATAGAAGTGTTGATAGTAGGCGGAATTTAAGAAGAGTGCCGAGAAGCAATAGAGTATATTAAGTCAAGATAATTAGCATTTAGATTAACAGATTTAGTAATAGGATTAACTCTACCAAAGAACTTAGTAGCCAAGTTAATTGGGATAAAAGTAGTATATTTGTTAACAATAAGATATAAGTTTAGAAGGCAGTCTGAATATTGCTAAGAAGTAATTAGTGGTGTTGGGTATATATTAAAGATTTATTAAAATATATATATTATATATTTTATTATATTTAATTATATACTATATTATATATATATATATATATGTGATCTCTTGCCTAACCATATATCTATAGTATAAATCATGTGATTTCTGGCACTCCTCTTACTAGCAAACAGATTTAAAAGTATTTTTAGAATTAATATTATTTAGAATTAAAACATTGAGAAAATAACTGTTAGAAATAGCAAATTTTTTTTGTAATAATTAGAAATAGTTTGAGATAATGTCAATAGCTCAAAATTTTATAGTCAACTTTTTCTATAATGAGCTGATTGTTTTAGAAAAAAAAGTTCATTATAGAAAATTATTAGAACTTATTATTAAATTTTAAAATTTTAAGTTTATTATACAGAGATTTGTTATATAATATCTATTATTAACTGTATAAGTATTTACTTTATTACTTTAGTTAAGTTTATTTTTTTTCTACTTATTATTAAATTTTACAATTACTTATATTAATTTATTTTCTCTTCTAGCTATTTAAGATTGTATTATAGTTTTCTCAAATAAGACTTGTCAAGACTTTTGTAAAAGCTAAAACAAACTCTAATAACTATAAGATTTAAAGATTTCTGTTTGTTTTTTTTAATAAAAAGCAGAATAATTAGATAAGTTATTATTTTCAATATTACTATTATTGTCCAAGTTTACTATCTAATCTTTTGAGACTTAATTTACTTCTACAATTAATATTTTGGTTTTATTTTTAAATAACTTGATTTTCACTTTTGAGACAGTATTTAGGCTTTTCTATTCTCATTAATATAGATAGTTAAAAAGAAAATTGCATTATTGCTAATATATCTAGTTAAACTATGAATTTTTGGTATAAAACTAAATTCTTGATAATATGTATATAAGGTCTTTCACCTTCTTTTTTGAATATTATAAATGGTATACCATGCTTTTTAGCAAATTGTAATATTTTTAAATTTATAATATGTTGTTAAGTATACTTTTGGTGTTCTATTTTTAAATTCTAATATATATATACTAGTATTGATATTTCAAGAAAATATAAATTCAATTCATTTGTAGTTAGTACTTTCATTTCTTGATATCTTTTAAATACTGATTAATAATTAATATTTAGAAGATATTCTTTAGTGCAACAGTTAAATTGTTGTAGTCTTATCAAAAATACATTGTTATCTTGCTTATTCAATTATTTATTATAGGCTTTTTCATTCTTTATTACTATATATATTGGATAAAGAGTATATATTTTATGAAAATGTTCGATTTGATTAGCAGTAAGAAACTATTATTATATATAGCTAAAGATACTAGTATTTTATTACAAGCTTCATCATTAGCTTCATTATCAGAATCTTTATCTAAATTTTTATTTGTTAAATAAATATCTTGAAGTTTAGATATTTTGCTATTTAAACCTTTTAATTTATTATGAGTATCAGCAAAAATATTTTTAAAAATTATATTTTTATTATTGTTAGTTATCAAAAGAATTGATTCTAACTACAAGCTATTTTTATCATAGTAAAAAGGTTGACTATACATTAAACGATAGTTGAAAATATCACTGAAATTATTAACTGAATGAAAAATTAATATATATAAGTATTATAGTACAAGAATTTATATAAACAGATTTTAAAATACTTCACTACTATATTGAGAGTTTAATTAGTAATTTATATTATTGAAAATATCAAAGAATATATAACAATAGCTTCTAAATAGTAAAATATGTACATATAATAAACTAACATATCAAATTTTACTATATATATACACTGATTCTTTTAATCAAATTAAAATCAAATATTTATATACATATTTGATTTTTATATTTTGATCTGTAATTGTAATAGTAATCCTAGCTTAGCTATATCATACAAAGCCTATGTGTATAATATGCATAGCATCGCTCAAAATATACTATTTATATTCATAATTTTTTTAATATTTTGAGTTTGTAAAACCTTATCTTTTAGTGAACTATTTCTATATATTTGTTTATTTATATTTATCATAATTTATAGTCTAAATTATCTTGCATAATATTATTTTATATCCTAACTAGAATATTTAATTTTAGTAAAATTAATTTTATCAAATTTTACCAATTTAATATCAATTTCACCAATAGTAGTAAAATAATTTTATAATTTTAGTTTAATTCAATCTGAAACAAAGACCCATAAAAATTAGATTTTATTTATAGTGATAGAGTTTGAAATTTAAATAAAATTCAAAATTTAAAGATTACTGATCTAGGCATAATAGTGCAGATTATATTCTTAAACTATTTTGTAATAATATTTAAGAGAATTTACAGATAAAAGCCTAAAAACAAAAATAATTACAAAAATAATAATAATTACAGAAAATGGCTCAATATTTGAAAATTATTACAAATAAGGGCCCAAATATACTATCAAAATTCTAGCTAATTTAAACATAATGATATCATAATTAATTGCTCTATTTTATGATTATATAGGTACTTTAGAGTTATTGTTTATTAAAAAAAAAAAATCTAATCAACTGATTAGATTTTTTAAAATTTTGTAATACAAAACAAAAAATTATATTTGTATAGCCTAATAGCTTTTCTTCTTCAAGTTGCTATATATAATATCCCAGTTTCACTTCAGAATAAATATGATTTATAATATAATTAGATCAAAGTACTACTATATCTTTAATTAGTGATTCGTCACTCAACCAGAGAGAGCTCATAGTATAACATGACACAGTTTATATATAAAAATTAGGGTTTTTGAAATGTGAGCTGCTTCTATCTAAAACTTTTTTTTGTACTAAGTTAATCACTTTTGGGCCTTTAATTGAAGTTGTAGAGTTCATCGAGATGAATCTAATAGTCAAAATTAGCTTGGTAGATCACAAGATATCTTCGAAAAACGGTTTGTCAACTATGTAAAATTCTTTTTTTCGACAATAGTATCGCCAAGAAAATTTTACATAGTTGGCAAAACATTTTTGAAAATATATCATGATTTACTAAGCCGATTTTGATAATTTAATCACTATTAGAT
>CAJVQC010001476.1:0-10161 GCA_910592285.1 Racocetra persica
TCAAAAATCAGCAGAGATGGGGTATGCTATCGGAACATATAGGTTATTTTAATGGAATTGGAGTTGAAAAGGACGAATATAAGACATTCATTTATTATCAAAAGTCTGCAGAGATGGGGCACGCCAATTGAACATGTGGTGTTGGAGAATGTTATAGACTTGGAGAAAGGGTTAAAAAAGACGAAAATAAGGTATTTTATTATTATCAAAAGGCTGCATATTATTTCAGCAGGTAACCTTGGACATTGTTACAAAAATGGAATTGGAGTTAAAAAGATTTAAAAAAAGCTTTTTACATAATTGCTAAAATGGACCAAATTGACGGAATAAAAAATGTTGGATATTGTTACCGAAATGGTGTTGGAACAAAACAAGTTATAAAGGAAGCTGATTATTGGTTTCGAATGTAAGCCTTTTTTTTAAATAAATAAAAATTATATTTCGACTACTAAATATTTAATGATTATAATTATAGGGAAAGAGATAAATTTCAAGGTATTTTTTAATTTTGGTTTGTTTCATTAAATTTTATATTTATCAATTTTCAATTTAATTAATAGAAATAAAGAAATTTTCTTACTTTGATATTAATGATAACGTAAAAAAAATATTGGATGACGAGAGATATAATTTGTTATGGATTTCTTATAATAAATTCGAAAATATTAGAGATTGGAAAGGGAGGATTTGCAAATGTTTATCATGCTAAATGTCTAATTGAATATGGGAGTGTTTTTGATAAATATTCATTCGTAATTAAAAAAATTCATGATCGAGATTTTTTTTAACGAGGTGATTTATTGAGTTTTGTTTAATATTAAATTTATGACTAACATTTTTTTTAAAGTTAAAAACATTTTGCGAGATCGGACATAAAAATCCATCATTCTTAAAATGCTATGGACTATCAAGAGATGATTCAGGAAATTATATTCTTGTTTTTAAATATGCAGAGAAAGGTTCTTTGCGTAATGAGTTTCACGAAATATCACAAATGAAATGGGAAAAAATTTTAAATTTATTAAGTTGCATAACATCTGATCTTGAAGCAATTCATTCACAAGAATTAGAACATCGGGATCTTCATAGTGGAAACATCTTGCAAGACGAATTGGATAACGCGTATATTACAGATTTAGGACTTGTTAATGCAAAAAAAGAAATCTACAGAGTTTGCCTTATGTGGCACAGGAAAACAATATATTCGAACAGCAGACATTTATGCTTTGGGTATCATTATGACGGAAATATCAACAGGAAAAAGGCTTTTGATGGTTATAATTTTGATGAACTTGTTTGGATTAAGACCGGAGTTTATATCTGGTATTCCGGATTTTATATTGAATTAGCCAAGCGATGTATGGATTCAAACCCGAAGAAACGACCTAGTATCCGATATGTTAATGCTTTAATAACTACATAGATCGAAGAAATAGAAAACTCTGATGATGAAAATAAAATTAAAAATCAATTTTTAGAAGCTGATAAAATTAAGCCTAACGTTGAACCACCAAAACATCCAAATCATATGTATATCAGACATACAAGAAATATCAGACGAATTATCAACTATAGAAATTCCTGACGATTTATAAATTGTTAACAGAAAATCTAAAGGTTATACGATATACATATTTGATCTGACGTTAGATATTCAACGTTAACATGGCGTAATTAGATTTCTATAAATTTAATACTCATCATTGAACGACGAGTCGAATACTTCATTGGATAACGAGTTGAATACAGTTACAACCACATAAATGCACGCTCTATGAATGACGGACTATATAAAATCTCACCAAGTGCACAATAGTCTAATCCCAGCTTATAAGAGCTCTATATATTTTGCATTCTATAAATGCACATCATCCCTAAATACACTTCTTAAATGATTTTTCACTATTGGTCCTGAGGGTAATGCACTTAAAGAGTTGTAACCATACTTACATTTGATAACGGTTGAAAATTCTTGTCATTTAATAACAGGTTTGAACATTAGTTTTTACTTAAAAACTAGAGATTTCACGGCTCCACTAGAGATTTCACGGCTCCATCACCTATTAAGATTGTGCATTATTATTATGGAATGAATAAATTAATATAATAAAGATAATCACAGTCGAGTTGCAAAATGATTTCACGTGTTTTTTTTAAACTTGATTGAAGAATATATGTCGATAGCACATCCAATCGAATTTCATCAAAACAAATTATTTTGCTTAGATACCAACATTACTAAAAAATGTAAGTACAAAAATATTGTAATATATGTAAATATCGTCGAAAGCGTTAAAAGTGTAAAAAATGTAAATATTGTAAGAAATATAACATCTATAAATTATATAAAGAAAATGCCATAAAACGCGATGCAATGGTATTTGTGTGGTACTGGTATTTTGTGAAGAGGGCATATAAAACCCCTTAGAAAAGAAACCAATAGCATTATAAAATGGTTGGTTATTGATTTGCACTCAGGATACCACAACAACCTTGAATAAATCCCAGTACAAACCAAATCTAAGGAGCACCTTGCACTACGTTTTGCGGCAAGATGTAAAGAATGTGCATTTTGTAAATGACAGAGGTTATATATGCCTTTTGAATTCGTTTTTGGGAAAAACAGTTTTCGATTTATTTTAATAATGTACAGCTAATCCAAAATTGATTCTTCTCAATAGAGTTCTAATCCAGTTACATAAATTTTTCAGTTAGTTCTGGCTTGGGTTTCATGCACATAATTGTTCCTAATTGGGATGGAAAAATCAGTAATTTTTTGAGTTTGCTGTGTAGCATGCACAGTCTGCATATGTAGAAAAGCAAAAATTCAAAAAACAGAGTGTTTAAACTTGTCTTGTATCACTAATTAAAAGTGACAGAAATAAAATTTTGCATATAGAAAGTAGATGTTTAATTTCTATAGCGTCTAATTTCAGCGTTCTAACCCTAATTTTTTATTTTCACAAACTTGGAACTTGGTTTATTTTACATTGAATTTATTCTTTTTTTGGGTTGGATCACTCTTACAAATAAGTATTTCCCCCTTCACAGCCTCGATTCATTCTGTCTAAGCCCCCTTATCATTAGTTAAAGGAATAAGCACTAAACCCGCACAGTATAAAGCAATATTCCAAAATTGGGGCAATCTAACAAACAATAATCTTACCCCTCCATTCTTTTCAATTTACCCCAACACCCGATGATATTTACTACTAATTTGCTTGGCCACTTTGGCTAAATAAATATTACTAGTAATAATATATATATTCTTTACTTGTTTTCCACTAACATAACCCAGATTAATAACCTTCTCAATATTAATCTGGTCTATAAATAGATCTTTAATATTAATTAAAAAATTAAAAATTATTTAATATTAAAATTAAAAATTTTTATTTAATATTAAAATTAGAAATGTTTTAAATTAATCTTAATTAATTTTAATAAAAATTTTAAACACATATAATTTAGAATTTTTTATTTAATTAAAATTTTATTTAATATTAAAATTGAAATGTTTTAAATTAATCTTAATTAATTTTAATAAAAATTTTAAACATATATAATTTAGAATTTTTTATTTTATTGCTATAACAATTTATTACTATCTTTCTAAAATTTAATTATTATATTATATTATTTAGAGCTTAATATTCAAATTTTATTTATAATTAATAATATAAATTATTTGTAGATTACTAATTATAAGTAAAGCTTAAATATTATGCTCTAAATAATATGATATAATAATTAAATTTGAGATTTTGATTTTTAGAATTTATTGTTAAAATTTTAATTTAATATAGACCTAAAATAATAATATATTACTAAAATAATAAATTATAAAGTTTTATAATTAATTATTATAAATAATTTTTATTATAAATTATTATTTTACTATAGTTTTTAATATATTTACTATAAATTATACAAAAAAATTATTTTTAATATTTAGTTTTATTTTATATTTCTATAGTATATATTATTAATTTATAAAAAAAATTTTAATATAATATTAAAAATAAATTTTTTAAAATTTTATTTTTTTATCTTATATATTAAATACTATTAATTTATAAAAGTTTTTAGTACTGTATTAAAAATAAAATTTTTTAAAACTGTTTTTTAAAAATTTTTTAAAAATATTTTTATTTAATTAAAAAGTTTTTAATTCTAATTTATACAAAATATAAGTTATACAGTTAAACCTCTCTATAATTATACTCTTGGTTTTAAGAATTTGGTGCTTATAGAGAGTTTGTACTTATATAGAAGTTAAATTTTGTATGTGCTATATAAGTTGGTTTTAAAATTTTATATAATTATAAGCAAATATAACTATAGAGAAGGTAACTATAGAAAGATTTGACTGTAGTTAATATACAGTCAAATTTCTCTATAATCACACTCTTGATTTTAAGAATTTGGTGCTTATAGAGAGTTTGTGCTTATATAGAGATTAAATTTTGATATGCTATATAAGTTGATTTTAAAAATTTATATATAGTCAAATCTCTCTATAGTTACTTTCTCTATAGTTATATTTGTTTATAATTACATAAATTTTTAAAACCAACTTATATAGCATATACAAAATTTAACCTCTATACAAGCACAAACTTTCTATAAGCACCAAATTTTTAAAACTAAGAGTGTGATTATAGAGAGGTTTGACTATAATTATAAGCAAATATAACTATAGAGGAGATGCCTATAGAGAGGTTTAACTGTATTACTAAAAATATTTTTTTAAAAAATTAATAATATAGTTAAACCTCTCTATAATTACACCCTTGGTTTTAAGAATTTGGTGCTTATAAGAAGTTTGTGCTTATATAAAGATTAAATTTTGTATATACTATATAAGTTAGTTTTAAAAATTTATGTAATTATAAGCAAATATGACTATAGAGAAGGTGACTATAGAAAGGTTTGACTGTATATAGATATATAAAATAAAATTAAAAATTTTATTATAACCTATAGTAAATACAGTCAAACCTCTCTATAATCACACTCTTGGTTTTAAAAATTTGGTACTTATAGAGAGTTTGTACTTATATAGAAGTTAAATTTTATATGTTCTATATAAGTTAGTTTTAAAAATTTATATAATTATAAGCACTGTAACTATAGAGGAGATGACTATAGAGAAATTTGACTATATAGCAAAAAATTATCTTTTAAACTGTATTTTAGACAAATTATTTTAGGAATTAAATTATATTTAGTTAATAATTTATTAATATAAAGTATATATTTATTATAGAATATATTTAAAAATATATTTTATAAACTTTATCAAAATTATAAAAATTTAAAGCTTTGTTAAAATTTTTATTAAATTTTTTTAAGATTTTTTAAGATTTTATATATTTTCAAAAATAAAAAATTTTTTACTCTTAATTTAAGTCTAAATTTTATAAGTAAATTGTAATAATAAAAATTAGAAAAGTTATATTCATAACACTGTGTTATATAACACCTTTTGCAATATCTCAAAAATGTACTAAGTAAATAGGTGTAGATACTCTAAGTAAAAATGATTAGCGCCTCTAAAAACTTTATAAGAATTGAAATTGGGACCTATTAGGACCTTATGTCTAATATATATTATATAACAAAAAATCTCTATTTATCTTAAAATCAGATTCTAACCTAAGTAAAACATATAGAGTGTTATAATAACACAGTATTATGAATATAATATTTCTAAAAATTAAGTTGTGTATTAACAACTCTTTCCGTAGATTATTTGGACCAAAAACAAACAAAAATTTCGCCTATAATAATTAAGTATTATTTCAAGTTTTTACTAAGAAAACCACTCTTAACACTTTAAGTAAATTTATTCACAAGAATATTTTACATATATTTTGAAAGTTTTAAGTTTCTAGCTTTTAAACTCGTGGTATAAAACTACTTTAACGGCCTTTGGCCATCAATCCATTTCTTCTCTCAATTTCTCAAAAACTCTCTTTATAACTTCTCTTGGGCCATTAAGAAAAGTTGTTAAGCTCATTTCTACGGTCACAACAAGTTCTAAAAGAAGACTATAAGACTAATATTGACCAAAATATCATTTAAAACAACTTTAACTCCTCTGGTTCTTTTTCTTTTTCTTTGGTTTTTTTGCTGCTACTTTTTTACCTTAGATGTTTTTCATGTAATGTCAGATTATCTACTATATCTGGCCAGACCCTTCTGTCACACAGCCAACAACTCAGCCTACTGCAGCCATTGTATTGTACATAGCCCTTGTACAAAAAAGTCTTTACAAATTTGGCTCTATTAAGCAAACTTTAATTAACATAGCCAACATAGCCCTTACATAGCCAACAGCATAGCTTACTGCAGCCATTGCTCTGCATACAGCCTCCACATAGCCAAAATCACAGCCCATTTCAGCCATTGTTTTTGTACACAGCCTTTGTACAAAAAAGCCTTTACAAATTTGGTTTTATTAAGCAAACTCTAATTTACATAGCTGTACACAGCCCAAATTGTTACACCAAGCCACACTAGCCATATTCAATCTATTTTAAAGTTACACATTAGGTTATACTAAAGTCACACAAGCCATAGTTGCCACAGCACAACCTAAAAACCCTAGTTCTAGTCTGCTACTCTAGTTATAATCATTTCATATTATTTTATATTTGAATCTTATTTGCTAAAAATTTTACTAAGTCTTCTAAATTAGTGTTACTAAGCAAATTTGCTGATACCATGCCTACCTTAAGTACTACAGAACCAGATACTGTAGATCTTGACTATTTTTATAACAAACATCACAATAGCTTTGGTATCGGAATTTATAAAGATTCTTCTAATATTCCTAGACCAATTCCAAAAAATACAAGACCAACTGAATGTACTTCTACAGAACTTAAAAATGTGACCAAGACCTGTCACTACTTTGAAGCCCCAAATACTTCAGCTATTATTAAATATTTATGTAGCAAATACTACATCCACTTTATTTCCAAAGAAAACAAGAAATATAGCAAATCTACTAATATCAAAATCGTTAGTCAAACAGGAAAAACAGAACTAGCCCAAAAAATAGCTGCTGCTACTGAATTTGTTCCTTCTTCTCCAACCTCTTCACCATCTCCTATGCAACATCAACATACATGTCTCCACTGCAAACAACCTATTAATTGTAAAGTCTTTAACAATCAACATTAAGTAGCAAATGATACTATGATGTATGATGGCAAACCATACTATAGATCTTGTATAGAAAATCTTTAAAATCCACAATATAGATCCTTTAAGAATACAGGCACTGTATTTATCTCTAAATTGAGACAATCACTCAATGAATTTTGTGCTTATAACTCTTTAGCCTCAGAACTTAGTCCTTTAACACCCTTACCTGAAAGCTCAAATGAAATAGATATAGACAAAGACACTCCTGTTAGAAGTAATCCTAATATAACCAACTACCGTCATGAACTTACCTATATGAAAAAGTTAGAATTATCCAAATCTAAGTTAACTGAAGCACCTAATACTCTTCAACACCAATTATCCTAACAATTACCACCATTACCATATTCCCAACCTCCTTTTGAATATTCAGAACAATCTAAATCTGCTCTTACTTAAACCCCTGATACCCAACAACAACAACCTCAGCAGACAACACAGCAACAACAGACCCAATAGCAACAGCCAGTTAGTAACTCCAATAATATTCATATTAGTACCAGTAACTCTCAACAAGGTCAAAATACTTCTTCAAAAGAACCAAACTCAACACTCCAACAGTTACTCTTTTTATATCAGAATAATACTGAATAACAACAACCATTAACTGATGATACACATCAACCTTCACAACAATCTCAACAAGATAATGACCAAAATCCTACCACAGATCAAGTCAAACCAATACTTGACTGGCTAGCTGAATTTTCTGTCACAAAAGAAATAAAAAAAACACAAACCTCCAAACAGAACTTGTCTAAAAAACTTTTTATTTCCTAAAATTACACCTCTTTGACTTCTATCTAGGCAAAGAGATTAAAGTAGCAACAGCAAACCGTAAAGCTCTTAAAGCTAGCTTCTATCAAATTATTCGCAAAATGGCAGAAGAAAGACCTTAATTTCTAATAGACTTTATATGCAAACACAATCCAGATGTCAACAAAGCCTTTACTATCCCCTTCTTAGTCCTAGAAGAAATACTCAAGAAACTTATCTTGGTTTTTACAACAGTTCTCTTTACCAAACTTAACTATTCTGAGATTTTTACTTTATCTGCAACAGTTCCGCCTTACAAACCACAAAACAGATTACAATTTTGTATTAATCTTGCCCGATTATACTTATACCTATCTAATAATTATCAAACCATCAACTATGCCAAGTTCTCAGAAGATATAAAACTACGTCCTAAGTGATTCAAAATCATATCACAAGTCATTAACTATGACAAAGATGATAAATATCTTAAAATATATATAGATAGCAGATTTAATATTACACTTCATTTTAATATTTCTAAAATCCTCTTTCTTAAAAAATTCAATATACCATCTCTAAAAAACTCTCTTGAGCATTTCAATGAATAGTTTGAGTTATTCTATACTAAATATAGCTGACAATTTAGTGACGCTCTTGACAAAACAAAAGTTTGCAACTCTTTAAAATACCAGTTTAAACAACATTTAAAAGAATTAATTCCAACAACAATTCTATTAACAGAACCCTCTTCCTTTCATGAATGTCATGATAACTGCATTAGACATGCCAACCACCACATACTCACGTGCACAGATACTCTATGTAAATATTTAGAAAAAATAGAATCTGAAGATAAAGGCAAATCACTAACAACAGAACCAGAAATGCAAAATACTCAAAAAACACTATATAGACGTAACTTTAATAAGCTTTATAAAGATTTTCTCAAAGATTCATTCGAGGAATGGCCAACAAAAGAACTTCAAATAGATGAATCCATCTTTTTTAAAGACAGCAAATACGAGGCTACCCTCTTCAAACCTATTCCAACTAAAATACTTGATGAATTAGCAACCTCTGCTGAGAAATCTCACTATGAGGTCAATATAGCAGAAACCAACCCAGGCAGACATAGCCTCTTCTTCTATATGTATTTAGAAGCATATCAAAGAAATGCAATGATAAATCTTAATATTGCAGATCTAGAAAAGTATGAAGCTATTGAATTACTTACAAAACAACCTATTAGCACTAATTCTCTTGCAAGAATCATAACATGATTTGACACCTATAACCAATGCCTTACATATCCCCAAATAGTTAAATATTATTGTAAAATCATCTATCCTGAGGCAGATAAGCATATTTGTGAAAAATTCAACATTACCTTTCAAATTCCTTCCCTCATTAATGAGTCTCTCTTTTTAAAAGAAGAGACTCCTTTTCAATAAACTTGTCTTCTATACCCATAGATGCAGCCGCCGTCCTATCAAAAGATACATTCAAAGTAGTTGGTAGAGAGAATGAAATAAGTAGACAGGTGGATAAGCCTATTTACCTGGAAGTCTAGGATAATGACAGTCAGACTCAACATACAGAGCAGGCTACAGGCTATCTGGAAACCATGCAAGCCAGATATATGGTAAATGACCCTATAGAAGACAATTACTTATCTGATGATGAGCTATTTCCAATACTATCCACTCCTGATAGCTCATCAATAGAACTTTATTACTTAAACTTAGAACCTTTTGACCCATCTACAACTCCTATTATATCACCTGTTTTATACGCCTACACTTTTGACCAAAACTATATAGACCAACTTGCTAGATTTGAAAATCAAATTAACTTTAATATAGTTGCATTAGAACCATATAACCTTGATTTATATTACAACAAATACCTAAGCAACCAACACCTTCCACTTCTACCACACCCTCAAACTATAAGATCTTTCTTATCTCATCTTAGTATATTTGACTATACTATAGATAACTCATATAAATACACTTTATTTATCTCTATTAAAAAAGATTTTAGTGAAGCACACGTATACTTATCTAATGAGCCTAAACCCTTACCAAACCACTTCATTATTTATTACCAAATATATTAAAACCCCCAATATTCTAAAATACTACTTAAATCTCAAACTTTATATACTATACCCAATATCTATACTAC
>CAJVQC010001477.1:0-10161 GCA_910592285.1 Racocetra persica
TTACATTGTAACTATTTTAAAAATTATTAATAAAGATATGAGCAAGGCCTCACCTTAACACCAAAAAAAAAAAAAAACAAAAAAACTTTTATAGTTTTTGCAAATTATTTCACAATATTTTTTAAAATTTTTTAAAATTATTTATTTTAAAATATTTTATGTAAATTGCAATAATTTTGAAATATTTTTGTATTGTAAATTTTTTTGTAATATTTTATATATATTTTTTTGCTAATATAGATTTAGTAACTAATAACTACTAGTTTTTTTATTAAGACAAAAGATAGATTTTCTGTCTGAACTTAACAACTTTGTTTTGAAAAAGCATTATTGTCTAATGAATTAGATTATAGATTAATTATATATACAGTATATAAATAGTTTACAATAAACTAGTTAATTATAGTATTTATACTAAGAGATATAACAAAAATCAGATGATTTTTTAGGAGGAGAGGAGTAAAAAAAAGTTAAAATTATATATAAGAACCTAATTTTTTTATATATTAAGGGGAGGAATAAGCTTCTAATAAAAAATAATCAGATGATATATAAATAATACTGCTCTAATATAAAACTAGATTTGCTTTTTTTTAAAAAATAAAAAAAAACAATACTTACTAACAATTACTTGTATTAACGTTTAACCAAAAGAAAATAAAAGACTTAAGACTAGAAGTTAACAACAACTTGAAGTTTACTTGATACAAACTATTGTTGATGAAGTCTCTAAATATAATATACTGAGAAGTAAGTATTTTAGATAGTTTGCAAAGGGATCAGACCTTATTTCTCTTTTTTTATAGAGTAGACTTTCTTTTGTATTTGGTATACAAACTAAAGAAGTCTTTGAGAATAGCAAATAGAAAGTAAATTCAAGTTCATTTGAAGACAGAAAGCTATAAAGAACTTTTAAAACAATACTCTCTGGTTAAAAACTCACAAAACTACAATATCCTTTTGCTATTTTTTTTTTATAATTTTTGATAAAAAGTTAGAATTTGGCTTATTTTTTCCAAAAGATCAGCATTGTTTACTACTTCTATTTTTGAAAAGTCATGAGTTTTGATATAATAATTAGAGAACAAAACAAATCACATATAAGAAAAAAGTTTTAATAGATATCAAATCTATATACCTTTTTCTGACAATCACTCATACTAAAACTTATAACTAACAAAAATAGAAAACTTGTTAAAGAAAGTAAAAGAGACAACTACAAGTAATAGTTTTATAGAGGTCAAGATTTACTTGCTTTTCTTTCAAACACCTCTGTATATTCAGTAAGCAAGTTAAAAGCATTCTTGTACAAGATAACTAGCAGGAGGTAATGCTTTTATATAAAAAATTTTAATAAAAATATAGCTTTTGCTAATGAAGTGAAAGATAGTTGGTTTGAAAGCAAACAACAAGCAAGTTTTTAATATATTCTCTATTAAAGTTTAAGGCTATTTGCAAACTAAAACCTTCTACCAAACCCTACTTTCTGTTTTTTATAAAATTTTACCAAAAAGTAGAAAATCTGATATACCTCTATCAAAAGATCAATAACAACAATCACTGCTAAAAAAGAAAAATCACATATAGAAGTACGTGGCTACTTTGAGATAAAAAACATCCAATCGATTTTTTCAAAAGGTTATAGTGTTTACACCAAGATCTCTAGATCATTAACTTTGCTCAAAAATAAGAATAAAATATAAAAATACATTGCAAAATATCTTGTTGAAGGCCTGGTAAGACAGCAAGAGAAATTTTGAACTTGGATCTCTACTCAAGAATGGGTATATTATATATTCTAATATAAACATAAATAACTAATATAAAGTTTAAACTAGATTATTTAGTAGTACTATATATTTTATAATCCAGTATAGGTTTAATAGTACTATCTTTGTTTTGTTTTCTTTTGTTTTATTTCTTCTTTTATATATTTTTCTTTTGGTTTTATTTGTTTAGATAGACTGAATTTAGATGTCGAGATATCAATTTTTTTTTTTTTTACTTTTTGAATTTGTATTTGTATTTCATTTTTGTAAATAAAAAGATGATACTGATATAGTATATAGCACTGGCTAATAATCAAAAGATTCATACCTCTAGGAAGTTAGATGCCTGGAAGAAGACAAATAGCTACTAGGTGATGTTGCACTTGGGCTTTTAAGTTGAGTGAGTTACTTGTTATAGTTAAAGAGATAATAACTATAGTTAAGAATTCTTGTAATTTTTGTTTAGTTTATATCTTAATAAAACAGTGGCAAAATATGTTAAAAAAAAAAAAAAGTTTTATTAAATTTCAGAATTAAGAGATATAAATAGCATATATCATATTTGGATCAGATATAGCTATTAGGTAGCCCTTTGTTCAAGATGTAACAAGAAAATAACTTCTAAAAACAGTGATTGAAAGGACCAATTCTGTTAATCTAAAATATAGAGAAGCATGTCTAAAGTAAAGAACTATAAAAGTAGAACCATTTGTAATTAGGGTCAAATTAAGTGAAAGAAATATTAAAATCAATAATCATGTGATTAAAGCTTTAAAATTAGATATTCTAGAATTTGAGATAGATTTAATAGAGAGTTGTAAATTAAAGTGATAACTCAAAGATATGCTTATTTTGAAGTTATATACATATAATTTTTAGCTTTTAGTATAGATTAAAGTGTATTTTAGTTTGTAATATATATTTTTTTTGTCAGATAGCTTTATATATAGATTTCTATGACTATATAGATAGTTTTTACCTGGTTAGCAGATTTTATATCTGAAGATAAGTTCTTATAAATTTTAGGATAGTATTTAAATTCTTTTATAATTTGGTTGTTTTCTTTATGTATTTGTTTATATTTTATTCTTTTTTATTTTTTCTGTACTTTTTTTTTTTATTTTTCTATAAGAAAATGTTATCAAATTAGTAACACTTTATTGTAGAGCAGTAATTCTAACAAGGATAGTAAAAACTATCTATTGATATCTGAGACTTATATTTTCAGAAAGTTGAGGATCCCAAGAGAAGATAAATTGTTTACTTAGGCAGGTTTCTTCTGGGTCATACTCTAGTATAGAATTTTGGTTTGCTGTAATTTTATTGTGATAATGAGATAAATCAAGAGAATTTTTATTTATATAAGCATAAAGTATTTAATAGTTAAATAATAGGTTTAGCTAACTGAATTCTTGCTATAATTTGCTACCAATTTAAAAAATAAAAGTAGAATCATTAAAGTAAAAAAAAATAAAAAAAATAAATATAATTATATATAATTTTTAAAATATTCTCAAATCTAAATATTCAACTAAAAAGCTATAAAATCTTACAAATATTATATATACTCATTAATATAGTATATTAGATTAACTATATACAAATAATATATATTTTTTAATAAACAAGCTATTAACAAATTAATATTTAGTTTATTTTATAGCTTAAATATAATATTTTTTCTAACTATATCTTATTTATTTAAATTTAAATAAATTTAGATTATAAATAAATTAATCAAGCTTTATTTTTGTTTATAATTTTTTATTTTTTATAATTTGTATATTAAGATTATTAATTCTGTAATTACTATTTTAAAATTACTAATAAAATATAAATAAAGCCGAGGTGTAGCGACTTAATAAAGTAGTCAAGTTGTCATACCTTCAAGCAGTTGAGTATTGGTTCAATTCTCACGGAGAGCGAAAATTAGATTTTAAGAAAAACAGAATTCAGTAACTATTATCATGGCTGGAAAAACTTGAGACTCTGTAATTGTGGTCATACCAATTATGGTTTGCCAGAAACTAGAAGATCTCCAGGTATTTGTGTAATATAAAGAGTTACACAAAGGTATGCAAGCCAGTTTAGTCAGTGCAAACCCAAGATAAGTCTTTCGGAATTGCAGAAAGCTACGGGGTTGATATAGTGGTAAAGCACTTGCTTGAGAAGTCCCGAATAGAGTGGTAGCATAGATCTTCAATAGTACTATATACAGATTGATACTTGGAAAACTAGTAAAACTAAACAGGACCAAAGTGCTTAGCAAGGCACTCCACCAATCAGTCTGCTAGAAGGTAGCTGGAGGAAAAGGACCCAATCGTGGGAACCAGGAGCAGGTCACAGCCCTTCCGGGCCATCTGAATTGGTAGTTTAGAATAGCTAAGAATACTAGTAATAGTCTGTAAGTATGTACTGGGGTTTGGGTAAACTTTATAAAAGCAGAAGTAGGTTATATAGCAGCGATCAGGAAACTAGAACGCAAGTGGCAAGCCTTGGCCCATGTATATTAACGGAAGTCTAGGTCAGCCGGATTGTGAATACAGAAGGCTCTAGCAGATTTACTCTGAGAATAAAATTGTTCTAAAGTAGTTACTAAAGAGTATTGTATCAAGGTTATATATATAGAAATATATGTACGACAGATATAGATCATCTAGTTATAAAAGTAATCCAAACAATAATAAAGTACTTGACTGAAGGGGTCACCTTAACACCAAAAAAAAATATAAATAAAGCTTTATTTTAATACTAAAAAATATATAACAAATAGTTATATTATTTGTAAAATCTTAATTATAGTAATAAAATCTTAATACTATTTGTAATATATAAAGATCTATTAATTTTATATAGCTAAATAAACAAAATATATATAAATAAAAATTTTTTAATTTATATCAAGTATATATATATACTAATTTATTGATTTATAAATTTGTATAATATATATATTATAAATAAAAAATTAGTATAGCTTAAGGGTAGAGTGTATGTAAATTATTTTTCATATGATCTGCATAGTATATTGAATTTTTACATAGTAAATAAAAAAATGCTTTTGATTAAACTTTTTAATATCTTAGTTAATTTTTATCAAATTTATATAATATATAGTTTAAACTAGTTTGCTTATAATAGTGAAGTTGCAGAATATACATTGATTTAAAAAAAATGAACTTTATATATAATCAAAGTTTTCGGGGTTGCTATATATTTTCTGGGGTTATACAAAAATTGCTAGTTCTGATTGGTTGAATCATATGATATTTATATGTAAATTATATGATATTATATACAAAAAGTTAATGTACAATCTATTTTATATAAAATTGAAAATTTGTACACTCTACTCTTAAAGTTAAAGTAAGGGTAGCTTTAGGATTAGAGAAGATTATAGTTTATACTAAAATTTTGCAAGAAATATTTTTTGTTAGAACTCTAAAAGCTATTATATAATTAGAATTTTAAGATATCAAATATATATAGAGTGTGGCAATATAGTAAAGTAATCAAGTTGTTATCTCAAGTGGCAAGTAAAGAGTTCGAATCTTACTTTGACAAAAATTTAAAAATTCTGCTTATATTATAGCTAACTGTATTCGATTGATTAGTTAGAATAGAATACTTGTAACTATAATCGCATCAACAAGACTAGAAGATCTGAGATATTCATATAATAGTAATATTACATAAAAAAATATAAACTGATAATAGGTGTGCAAATACAAGATAAGTCTTTAGGCTGTGTAAATCTAGAAAACTGCAAATACAGAAACTTGCTTGGCAAGTCCTAAATAGAAAAGTAGCACAGATTTTCAATAGAGCTACTGTAAAGGTTAGATCCAGAAAACAGAGCTTATGTAAACTAACTAGACAAAATATGGAATGTTAGGGTTGTACCTACACCAACTAGACTACTACAAATAAAAAAGAAAACTGAGAATCTAACTAAGAAGTCTTTGTAATTGCAAGCAAATCATAGCAATAGTGAGAAACCTACTAGCTACTCTTTGGAGTATCTGTTTAGATGCAAAGAAAAAATATACAGTTACTAGGCCATCTAGCTTAAAAGTCAAGAACCAGGATTGGAGCCCTGCTATTGACAAATAGATAAAATTATTAATACTAACTAGGCTCTATCAAATTGGAAAAAAATAAATAACACATACTAGGCTATCTGGTTTAGAAGTTTGGAAAAAAGGAGCTAGATTACTAATTACTTAGGATATACTGTGAAGTAAATTTTGGAGTTTGAGTAAATTTTATAAGGGCAGAAGTAGGTTTGGGTATCAGAGTTTAGCCAAACTAGAGTTAAATCTAGATATGTTAAACTAAGAAAAAAACTGTAGATAATAACTTTGATCTAGTATTACTTATACTCTCAGAATAGACAAAACTGAACTGCAAATGGTGGGCTATGGTCCATATGTACCAAACTAAAGTGCAGACTAGATGTGGTATAAAATGAGAATACTGCAAGCTCTGCTAGGTTTATCTTAAGAATAAAGTAGTTCTAAGTCAGTTATACAAAATATACACTTGTAAAACTAGTTCTTAAAACTAAAGAAAGTAATGCTAATTGGTAAAGACCTCAGAGTATATAGGTGCAGAGGGTTTAAATGAATACCCTCTAGTTGGGTTGTAAATACAGCAAATAGTATAGAACCTTGAAATAGGCAAACTATTTAAATAGATGCTCAAAAGGTGCAGATATAATTAAATATACTTTTCAAATATATACAATGACTATCCTAACACAATAAAAATGCAACATAACTAAGAGGTCATCTTAATATCAAAAAAAAAATATTAAATATATGTATATATATATATCTGGTATACAAATAGCAATCATCTATATAAATAATAAATAAAAATTATAATTCTTTCTGATAATCCTCTGATTAATATAATAATAAAACTAAACTACAGAAAAATATTATAAAAAATCTAAGTTAAATATATACTATTCTAGTTTTGTCTTTGTGTAAAGCAATTGTTAACAAAGTCTAAAAATATAAAATACCAAGAAGTGAATATAATTTGGGCAGTTTTTTTTTTGAAGTTAAGTTTTT
This sequence comes from Racocetra persica, assembly GCA_910592285.1. NCBI lineage: Eukaryota > Fungi > Glomeromycota > Glomeromycetes > Diversisporales > Gigasporaceae > Racocetra > Racocetra persica. The sequence continues at coordinate 6,848 of CAJVQC010001477.1, forward strand.
TGTTATTATAGTAAACTTCTTAAGATATTTGGTATTCAAACTAAAAGGTTTATTCTAAAAACTGGTTCTATATTTAAGCAAGTTGCTATTAACAAAGCTTAAAAAATATGAAATATAAGAAGCAAATATAATTTAGATAATTTTTTTTAAGATCAAGTTTAGTTGTCTGCCTAACAGACTTTTCAAGTTATTCAGTATTTAAACTAAAAGGTTTATTCTAAAAGCAAGTAGTAGTTTAAACCCTTATTGAAATAGTATTAGCTTGAAGAATTATCTATATAACTATAAAATTTATAGAAGAAATTTATATTATTTTATTGATCTCACTTTTCTTTTAAAAAAAGTTTTGTAAAAAGTAAGTAATTTAGCTTATCTGCTCTAAAAGATTAATATAGTCAAACCCTCTATAGTCACATCTTTGGGATACAAAAAACTGTAATTGTAAAGAGATGTGACTAATATAGAAGTATTTTTTATATAGTTATAAATAATTAGTAAAAATAAATTTGTAATTATACCAATTTTGTGACTATAAAAGAGGTGACTATAGAGGGGTTTAACTGTATACTACTTATCAAAATAGTTAATACAGTTAAACCCCTCTATAGTCACCTTATCTATAGTTACAAAATTGGTATAATTACAAATTTATTTTACTAACTATTTATAACTATATAGAAAATATTTCTATATTAGTCACACCTCTTTACAATTACAGTTTTTTGTATCCTAAAGGTGTAACTATAGAGGAGTTTAACTATATTGTTTATATTTCTTTTGCTATAACAAATATATAAATACATATGAGCTGCAAGCATATGAATTACATACTATGAATATAATAACCAAGTAAATAATATCATGTAATATTAGTATAAATTTCTGATCTCTTTACAATGCTAGTATTGAAGAAAATATTTTTTTCTTTTATAATTTTTTGCTTAAATATGTAATTATATAAATTTAGAGTAGAGACTAGTTTAAATAGTAATATATAATTTTTATCAAGTCTAATACAGACTTATAATTGTAACTATTTATAAGGTGATTTCTGTTTTTTTTGTTTTTTTTTGTTTTTTTTTATATAGTTTTTTTTATCATATTCTCTTATACCTCTGTAGTTTTTTTTTATCTGTTTTCTTCTTGTTTGAACAAAAATCTAGGTGGATACTAATATATATTGGTTGTATATATCATATCTAGTTATCTTAATAGTATGGTTAATTATATGTGAATACTTGTTAAAATAGCTACATAATGTTAGACTACAGGTTTATTGTTATTTGTCATTAGTAGTAACAAGACTTTAATAAATATAGATTATTAGCACAACTCTATAGTTCTAAAAAAAATAAAAAAATAAATAAAAATTATAATAATAAAAACTATCTAATTTAAAAATTCTAATAACAATAAAATTCTTAATTCTTAAACCAAATTTTTTTTATAATTAAAGCTATCTTTTTTGGTTTATTACTTTTATTAAGTACAATACCGGATAGCAAGAAACTTCTAATTTTTTTTAAAAGTACCAAATTTTGAGATTTATACACAAATCAGATTGGTTATTTGTTGTGTAACCAGATTCTGATTGGTTAAAAATCTATAAAAACAATTTTTTTTATATATTAAATACCAAATTTTTGATTATATAATAATTTTAGGCTCTAATAACTTTTTAAATTTATAATAAAAATAAAATTCTATTCTAATAGAATTGTAGCTTAGACTAAAAGCAACAAATCTGTAAGACAGATTTTTTTTAAATTCATTTGTTTGTAAATTATAAGTATTTTTATATTTATATATAAAAAATAAATATTTCTTGCTGTCCAGTACTATATACAAAAAATTATCAGTATTTCTAAAAGTTCTAAATATAATACATTCTAATAAAAATATACAAACCAAATCTTTTATACTATCTTTTAAATAATCTTTATTATATTTTAAATTATAAAATCTAATAACTCAAATTTATATTTTTACAATATACTGTATATAATTATTTTAAAACATATATTAATTTTCTATATTTTAGTTATTCAATTACAATTTAAAAAAACTAAAACCTACAAAAAAAAGAAAAAATTAATCTTAACAAAGACAAAATAAACACACCAAATCTTTAATACCAACAAGAATCTAAAAACAACAATATCTAAATGCAATAACACTTAAATAAACAATATCTAAATACAACAATACCTAAATACAACAATATCCAAATATGACAAACCTGAATATAATAACACCTGAATGCAATGATACCTGAATGCGACAACACCTGAATGTGGCAGCATCTGAATTAGAAACTAAATTGTGCTAGTGAAACTTGTAACTATCTAAAATCTGTTTGGCTATTGCACTTAATAGCCAATCAGATTTTAGATAGTCACCAGTTTCACCAGCACAATTTAGTTTTACTAGCAACTCTAATCTGAATACGATAAAACTTCGAACAATAACTATAGCACAACAAAAACACAGAAAAATTTGTTAGTAAATAGTAAAAAAAAACTGATGCAACTAAAAAAACCTATCTAGATAATAATGCCGATCCGTGTAACCAACGCGATATCGCAACATAAAATTTCTAATATCTGATATGTTTAAGCTGATTCGGAATTTTTAAGGTTAGGGTTGGGATTTTTAGTATAATTATTCCGCTCTATTCTAAGTGGATTCCGAACCCTATTATTTGACTAATACAGTATTTACGGTTGCTTGCATCTGTGTATTTATATAACATTTGTGAATCTGTTAACAACCCCAAATCGACAATTAATGGTATTAAATAAAACGTCAACCGTGCGACTTGGAAATGTTTAAGTGGGATGGTGAAAAACCTGACATAAGTTTGATAAATAGATTACTCCATGCAGCAATTGATTTCTGCTAAAAAAAAAAAAAATTAAAATACTATATAGTGCAAGCAGAGGAAGAGAAATTTACAAACTTACAAGAGAACATTTTTTATTACAATGAACTTAAAATTTTTCGTGCATTAAATAACGATGATTCCATGTTATACCTGTTTTTTTTTTTCCCGTTCAAAGATTTCAACGGCTTCCATGGATATTTTAGACTAATTCTGAGTAAGATTATCAACATGCATGCAACAGTAAAACAAATCGTTGTTAACCTACTCTAAATTTCTTAATTATCGATTTCGTATTTATGATATTTTCGTTATTATCAAGATATTGTAGAGTATATTCTAGTCCCAATTTTGTAATCTTTGATTCCGAATTTACTCAATCCCAGTATCGCTTGTGAAATAACGCACATGGCCCAAATTAGGCATAATTAAG
>CAJVQC010001478.1:0-10159 GCA_910592285.1 Racocetra persica
ATATTAAAATTATGCATAAAGCAAACCAACCTGCCAAAATCTAAAAAAAAAAATAGCACAGATCTTTAATAGTACTACATAAAGGATTATCATCAGAAGAACTGGCAAAACTGAACAGAACTGAAGTATTTGGCAAAGCACTTCACTAACCAGACTACCAGAAGAGTAACCAGAAGAAAAAAATCTAACTGTGAGGACTAAAAGCAGGTCACAGCTCTTTTAGACTATCTGAATTAGTAGTTTGAAATAGTCAGGAATACTATAAATAGTCTGTAATATATGTATCAGGGTTTGAGTGAACTCTATAAAGGCAGAAGTAGATCATGTAGCAGTGATCAGGCCATAGTATCTAATATAGAAACTAGGATACAAATGGTAGATTTCAGTTTATGTGTATCAACTAAAGACTAGATCAGCTGGATTGTGAGTACAGAAGGCTCTAGCAGGTTTGCTTTGAGGATAAAGAGCTCTTGAAAATAAAGAACCTGTCTTAAAGTTCTAAGTTGATATCTAAAAATTCAGGTTTGTATTAGATTTTCACTTGGTTAATAGAGTAATTACATAGATACAGAAAGTTTAAATAGATAATCTCCTAGTCAGGTTATAGATATGACATCTAATATAGAACTTAGTAATAAGCAGACTACTTAAATAGACAATTAAAAAATATATGTGTGACTAGTTGTACTCTTTAAATATGTATACAGTATAAAGATCATACTGTAAAAATTATAACTATAATTGAATAAAAGGAACGTGATAGAGAGATCACCTTAATATCAAAAAAAAAAAATTTTTTTAACAAAGTTATATTTTTAAATTATATTAAAATTGCAAAATTTTAATTCAGCTTAGAAAGTATTTTATTCTTCTCTTTTTGATATATTTATTTATAAAATTTACTTTAAAGTTAATATATAAGGAGAGTACCAGAAATTAGCTAATTTTTTAGGGGAAAAGGGGTAAAAAAATTATTAGATATATAGTTTTAGCCAATTAAATTTTTTTATTTAAAATCAGATAGGAGGAAAGGGGTTAGCTTCTTAATAAAAAAATATTAGCTGATAAATAGCTCTTCCTTAAGAGAAAAAATATCATATAGTAGCTTCAAAGGTTATAAATAATTCTATATATTTTTGCTAAAATTTTATATATAGAGAGGAAAATTAATAGAAAAGAAATAAATTATTTTTAATAAATTTTTATAATTTTTAAATTAAAATATCTTAATAATTATCTAATTACATTGGATAAAATTTTTTTTTATTTTAATTTTAGAATTATATAAAATTAAAATTAAAAAAATTATTAAATTTAATTAGATAGTTGTTAAAATATTTAAATTTAAAGTTAAGAAAACTTTTGTTTAAAAAAATTTATTCTATTTCTATTAACTCCTCTCTATATAAAAAATTTAAATATAATAAATTGATTAACTAATATATAATAAAAAAATTTTATATATATTTTAAAAATATATTATATATATTTTATACTTTAGTAGACTAATTTTAATACTTTAACTACTATTAGAATCATAACAATCTGCTTTACAACTTTAATTAGAATTATAAAATAGATTTATTTAGTAAAAAAATGATTTTTATTAATTTGACCAATTTGATTAATTTAATTACTTAAATTATGATCAAATTGGTTAAATTGGTCAAATTAATAAAAGTTATTTTTTATTACGTAAATTTATTTTTTACTTTAGCGATCCTACTTTTATTTAATAAATCGGCAGTAAATTACAGCAAGAGTTTAGTTGGCTAAACCTACTATCTAACTATTTATTACTATATGCTTGTCTAAATAAAAATTCTCTTGATCTATTTTATTATTATAGTAGAATCTTGGCCAAGCCAAAATTTTACGCTAGAGTATGATCCAGAAGTGACCTGCCTAAGTGAACAATTTTCTTCTTTCTGGGATCCTCAACTTTCTAAGAATATGAGCCTCAGATATCAATAGATAGTTTTTACTGACCTTGTCAGAATCACTGCTCTACAATTGAGTGCTACTAATCTAATAACACTTTTTCATAGAGAAGTAAAAAAGAAAAAAAAAGGGTATAGGAAGAATGAAAAAAGGGTAAAATATAAAGAAATGTCTAAATTATAAAAGAATCTAAATACTATTCTAAAATCTATGAGAATCTATTTTCAGATATAAAATTTGCTAACCAGGTAAAAATTATCTACATAGTTGTAGAAATCTATATATAAAGCTATTTGACAAAAAGAAAAGGAACTACATACTAAAATACACTTTAGCCTGTGCTAAGAGCTAAAAATTATATGCATATGACTTCGGAATAAGCATATCTCTGTATTATTGCTCTAGTTTACAACTCTCTATTAAATTCAATTCGAATTCTAGAACGTTTGATTTTAAAACCTTAATCACGTGATTGTTGATTTTAAAGTCTTCTTTACTTTAAGCTGACTTCGATTACAAATGGTTCTGCTATTTATAGTTCTTTACTTCAAACATACTTCTTTATATTCTAGGTTAACAGTGTTGATTTTTTTGATCACTGTCTTCAGAAGTTACTTCCTTGGTATATCCTGAATAGGGGCTATCTGATAGTGACCAATTTTACCGCACCATTTTTTAATTTTTTTATTTGGAAGATTTACATTGATTGACTAATCAAATCACAATTTTTATGAAACAAAAAAAAGCAAAAAAAGCAAAAAATACACAAAATAAGTATCTAAATCTGTTTTTAAGCACTAATAAAAAATATCAAGAAAGCAATTTTATCTATAATTTTTACCTAACCCTAATCTTAAACTTAACCTTAACCCTAATTTTAGTTACTTTATTTTAATATACTTTCAAATAAGGAAATTGAAAAATGGTGTGATAAATTTGATCTCAATAGCCATGCCTAATCTAAACAAAGTACATGCCATTTATCTCTCTTCAATCTAGATATCTATTAAAACTTCTTTCTCATACATGATTTGTTTTGTTCTCCAATCATAATATTAAAACTCATGACTTTTCAAAAATAAAAATGGTAAACAATCCTGATCTTTTGAAGGGGATAAGCCAAATCTCTACTTTTTGTTAAAAATTATAAAAAAAAAAATGGCAAGAGAGTAGTTGTAGTTTTGCGAGTTTTCAACTAGAGAGTATTCTTTCAAGAGTTTTTCATAGCCTTCTGTCTCCAAACAAACTTGAGTTTACCTTCTACTTACTGTTTCCAGAGACTTCTCTGGTTTGGATGCTGAATGCAAAGAGGAGTTTATTTAAGAAGACTAGAAAAAGGCTTGATCTCTTTGCAAACTATCCAAAACACCCGCTTCTCAGTATATTACATTTAAAGACTTCATCAACAACAGTTTGTATCAAGTAAACTTTAAGTTGTTGTTAACTTCTGGTCTTGAGTCTTCTACTTGCTTTCGGTAAAAAGTTGGTACAAATGATCATTAGTGAGAGTTGTTGATTTTATTATTAAATAAATCTATTCTATAGTTCTAATTAAAATTATAGAGTAGATTATTACAATTTTAATAGTGATTAAAACATCAAAATTAGTTACTAAATTATGAAATATATATAAAAATATTTTTAAACTATATATAAAAAATTTTATAAAGATTTTTATATATATTTTAAAGATATTTTTATGCATATTTCATAATCTAGTAGACTGATTTTGATACTTTAACAATTATTAAAATTATAATAATCAGCTTTATAATTTTAATTAAAACTAGAGAATAAATTAATTTAGTAAAATTTATATAATTAAATTCTTTAATTTGATTGATTAAATTAATTGATCAATTTAACTAAACCCAGTTTTTTAGAAGAAAAAAATTAACTTGTTCTGTCAAGTATCTATTGAAGGTTCATATATGAGACTATTTTTTTTTTTAGATTTTGGCAGGTTGGTTTGCTTTATGCATAATTTTAATATACAATATATAATTACTTTGTATGAAACAAACCTTTTTAATGAATGTTGTGATAAATAAATCTTGCAAAAGAATAATGATCTGAAATATCATTCAAAAATTACAAAGGTTTAAAAAAAAAAAAATAATGTTTAGGTTCTTTTCTGGCCATTATATCACCTAACCAAAATCTGATTAAAATTGTTTAGAGCTAATGAAAATGAACCTAGTAAAAAAAATTAGAACCCTTAGTTGTTTGAAGAATAAAATAACAAAGGAATGAAATAGCTTATCTAAAGAATATATAAAAAATTTAATTAGAAATATAAGGGTTATGTAGAAGCCCTAATTGAAGCTGAGAATGATTATACAATATATTGATTTTTTTTTGTAATGCAATATATTTTTAAATAAAAAAAATTTTTTACTTACCTTAATAAACAGATTTGTTTGCTAAATAGTTTAAAGAATAAAATATTTTTTATTTTAATCTTAAATCTTATTTTAATATAACTTGATTAAATTTTTTATTTTTAAATTTTAAATTATATTAATTTACAAATTATTATATATTTGTATTTATATACTAAAGTAAATTAAATAATTTTCTTAATAAAATACTAGTATAATTTTTTAAATAAAATTATTAATTAGATTGTTTTATAGTAAATTATATAAATAACAATTTGTTTATTATTTAATAGCTTAATTAGATATTATTAAACTATTAGACTGTTTATTAAAATAATATTAATATATTAGTATATATATATACTGTATATAGTATATAAATAAAAATAGCATTAAATTAATAAATTTAATTATATAGTAAACTTTTAATTAAATTATTTAAATTAATATAATATTATTATACCATATTATATACAGTATATAATTATAAATTTTTGTTAAAAAACCAATTTAGTATAAATTAAAACATGTAATATCAATTTAGTCAGATAATATATATTATTAATAAATAATAATTTTTAATACGGTATAAAAAAACAATAGCAGATAGATCAATCTAATTGATATATATATATTGTAAATATAAAATTATTTTTAATTATGGATATATTGTAAACTATAGGTAGGTAGGTACGTACGTACGTATATAATCTACGTACATTATCTATACAGTACGTGTAATTTTACGTAATACGTATAATTTTTAATCACATGAATACAGTATAAAAACAATAAGAGATATATTATCAAAATTCATGAACTAAATAGGATATTTTTCGATGCTATGCCACAAAGATATTTCTTGTTAATCATTTCTGGAATTGAAGATGAGTAGCCGGATTTAGAAATAGATTATTCAAGATGCCATTGTTGCCATGGCAATAGTAGGAATAAAAAGAGCTTTTTTAAAGTTAGATCAATGCAAGATCTTTGTATTTTTATTAAGGAAATCGATTTCTTTTTAGAAAAGAATAAAAGATAAATGTAGAATGAAAGAATAAAAGATAATATTTGGCAATAGTATCAAAAAAGATACGTACGTAAGTACGTAAGTACCAAGGTATATACATAATAAGCAGGTATTCCTTTATTTGAAGAATATATGCCAAAAAAGAGATTAAAACGATTTCTTTATTGAAAAAAGCATATATATAAAATATATATATGTGTATATATAAAAGTGTATAGGTATAAAATATAAGTATATAAGTATATATATATATATATAAATATATACACGGTATATATTATATGTCAACGATGTCAACGATTCTGTCAAAGCTGTCAAAAAATTGGATACAAAAGTCAACAATGGACAACAGAAATTTAGCGTACAACAATAAATGAGATTAACAGTTATAAGAAATATAAAAGGTTATAAAGATGCAAGTGTGACAAACATAATAGGTGTGTACGTACGTAAGTACATCATTTTTTGATGAGATTAAACAAACAGGGCTAATATTGGCTAATATTGAAGCGAAGATAATTGATATAAAATTAGATGAACGAAATGTTACTGCGGAAATTCAGGCATAAATAAGAATTGCAAGATGGCAAGATGGGATATATGAATCGTGACATGTGCGCGACTTTTAAAGACAGATTAAAGATGAGAAATCTTAACAGATAAGGGAATTCGCCAGACTTACAAATATATATATATATCATGGGGTGTGGGGATTTAAAGTTCTTATAATTGGGGTCACTTGGTGTCAAGTGTAAGTATTATTGTAGTTATGATTGCGGTAAAGTGCATACATGAGGCAGAAAAAAAAGACGTAAGTTCACACACCATAAAAGACAAGTTAAAACATGGGGGAGTGTGTTACTATACCTTCCAAGTATCGACCGTCCGTAGGTGCATCGCACATCAATTTTTTTTTCACAGCACAATTCAATTTACGAGGGGCATGTGTATCAAGGTATGAGAAGAGACGGAAAAGGAAGGATTACATAGATGATCAACTTTTCATAAATATATGAACGGAAAAAAGGTGGAGAAGGTTAGAAAATTTGGCTAAACAAGAAAAATGATGTGATGCGCCAATCCATTCAAGAGGTAAGTATAGTTGCAGCAACTGCATTAGTTTAAGACAATGCATCATTGTGTTTGATCAATCATATTCCATTTAAGGCAAAGGAAGTTTTAAAGAAGATTCTGTTCTTTGTTCTCTGTTTAAAATCATAAACCATAGAATAATGATTTTTACAGCATTTGAGGCGTATATGAAAAACAATTACGTATAATTAACCATGGTACCTCAACATTTCAAGATTGTCCTATGGCCATTTAATTCAAAACAAATGTTACATAAGGACATTATCTTGCGTCCTTAGGGGTCCGACCTTAATTAGCGTATAAAGTGTACATAGGCATAGGTATGTAGTAAGTATGTAGTATGTAGTAGGTAGCATGTAGTATGTAGTATGTAGTATGTAGTAGGGTATGTGGTAGGGTATGTGGTAGATATGTAGTAAATATGTAGGTAGCTGTAAATGCGATATTCTTTTACCCACAAATTTAAAACGCACAAGACAACACCTGATCAACGTGGGACGGGATATCTCTTAACAATGAACCTTTTTTTTTTCACTTGATGTAAAAGATCCATTCAAAAATTGTGATACGCTTGGACGCATTATTGTTGTATAAAAAAAAAACCCTGCATAATTGAATTCCCCGAGTTGTATATATATTGTATAATGTATATACATTGTATATATGATATTGTATATATGATATTGTATTGATAGAATACAATATATATAATATATAATATATATATATCAATATAATATATGAGAAATATTTTTGAGTGGTAATTTCGAAATACGGATATTTTGTTTACAAATAATGCACGAGGGCGCAAATTTTTTAATTGGACAAAAAAAGGATTTACTCTATTGTATTTTTTTTGTATTTTTTTTGTATTTTTTTGTATTTTTTGTATTTTATGTTGGCTACATTCATGGTGCAGTAGATCGGTTCCATAATTAGCTTCAATGTAGATACCAATTCATATATATTGTATGGATATATATGTATTTTTTTTAAACATGCCATACTTTATGTAAAACGCCAATTACTCAAATCAGATGTCTTGAGCGCTCAGGCACATCAAGAAGAACTGAAACTAATGGCATGGTATGCGTATGATATATATGTATGGTATGAATGGTATAGTACATATAGTACTCTAGTATATGGTATGTAGTATGTAGTATGTAGTATGTAGTATGTAGTATGTATGGTATGGATTAAGATCAATTCATCCCCGCAAAATTCTCAAAGGCCGGCCATCTCCACATATTATTACCATTTAACCTATATAAAACTATTTGGCGCAAGTAATCAGACCAATAATGTAATATTGCAGTTTTTTTTTTCTGATCAATGCGAAGTGTCACAATAACTTTCCCATCACTATATGCTTATATGCTTATATGCTTATATGTTTATATGTTTATATACTATAGTCATTGTTATCTGTGGCGCAGTATTATAAATACGATTTACAATAATTTAGTGATCTTGCGGATCAAGTTCGGACTATTAATGATGATCGATATATCATCATTACTATATATTTTTACACGATGATCTGATGAAAATATATATATATATTTTTTAAAAAAAAAAGCTTTAAAAAGCGTGTTAGTAAAATCGATATGCAACTAACTTTAACATTAAATAACAGGTTTTAAAGTTGTGTAAAGAGACGCCACTCGAAACTCAAAGGGAGTACAATGTATGGCATAAACAATAGAGAAAGCTTTACCGATTTACAGAATATCATTAACAACTCTGACCAACTCTGATCAACTCAGTTCTTGAGAAATATACCACATTTGTTAATTTTAAAGGTGGGGTAATATGTTGTAAGACTTTAAATTAAAAACATGAACAATTTATCTTTTTATCTTTTTATCTTTTAGGTTTTAAAGAACTAAAAACAAATCTTTATTTAATTTACTCTATATTTGGAAATTTATTATAATATATATACAAAGGTATTTTTATTCTTAAAATAATAATTTCTTATGTTCATTTTATATTCCCGATGGCGCACGGATCACGTTTATTTTGTGGGGTGTTTCACAGAGCTTTGACAGTTACTTGACATGTTAATTTTAATTCAGAAATATTCAGTAATTACGCATGTCTCTTAATTTCTATGTAATTTAAACTGTTTAAGATATGGTTTTTATATATGTTCATGGCCCGCGTGTGCATCATTTCATTTTATCTTTATTAATGACGTATCATTATTTGTTAGATGATAAGGTAACACGGTGAAAAATAGGTAAGTGGGGGTAAAAATAGGCAAAAATGGGTAAAATAAGTAAGATTAATAAAAGTAGTGAATTGGGTAAACATGGGTAAGCATGGTAGATGCGTGGGTGAAAAAAAAAGATTAAAAATGGTTAAAAAATGAATTAAAAAATGGTTTCAAAACGGGTAAAAATAGTTGATTGCCGTATATGAACATAATAAATAGAATTAAATATATTAAATAGAATCTATTTCGATATCAAAAAATGCAAAAAATGACAATAGAGCATATTTCGGTGAATCAGAGTTCTCTTCGATAACAGATTCCTTAATTTGCCATATATCGTTAATCTGTGCATGTCATGTATTACAAAGTCTTAATCGTCAGCCGAGTATTGAACAATCCGAACATTGTGCAACAAACAAATCAATAGAATTGAAAGGGCTTTTGACGCGCGTATTAATTGCTAATCTTTGGTGTTACTGATTGCCTTGTTCGTAAACGGGTAGAGAAAACAAACATTTACGTCAATGAACAATTCATAATCATTTCCTGTTTTCTTTTGTTTGTTACGTTGTTTATACACAAACATTTAAAAATCCAATTATTTCTCTAGATAAAAATTGATAATTCATCAAAGGTGTAGAAATTGTCGAATTATTTGTCGATCAGACGCAGTATTGTATCAGTATCCGTATGCAGTCATGGTGAATCATGTATGCAAGGTATTCCCGAAACTACCAATTAACTAAATTTAGTGCTTATCTATTTCGTGCTTAATTATGCTTCTCATCTGTTGGTTTTTCGCTTTCCTCGTTTAATTTCTTTTCATTTAATTTCTTTTGACTTTCTCGCTTATTCTCTTGTTCGGTCATAATAATTAATATAATTAATCTTAATTAATCTTTATTAATCTTTATTAATCTTTATTAATCTTTATTAACCTTTATTAATATTTAAGGGCGGTATATTCTCTCGGTCAACTGAAATATATATTATAGTACACAAGATTCGTGCAATGGTACTTTGTAATAATTAAATAATTAATCTCGAATTAATCTAGAATTAATCTAGAACTAATCTAGAATTAATCTAGAATTTATATAGAATTAACGCTAAAGCATTATTTTTTTCAAATTGGTGATATGACTACGCGTAGGCATATACTTGAAAAGATCCTCATACAGGTCATGTGATTCGATGTACGTAACTAGGCTGGTAATCCAGCATGAAGCGCAAATTAGAAAATATACCCACGAATCCCTTTATTCGATCTTTATTAAATTGTCGTAAATCTTTCTTAATTGGTTTATATTAGACGCATTGGATAATATGGTATTGATCCGTTAAAGTTAAGATTCTCACCACAATTGTTCTCAATTTTCTTTTAGTTTTAATTAAATTAATTGGAGCTGTTTTTTTTTTTTATTATTATTATTATATGGTCATCCATTTATTTTTCAATTACGTGAAGGTATACTTTTTAAATTTTTTTTTTAT